>JAVKPL010006386.1:0-262306 GCA_032173675.1 Gastrolobium villosum
ATTTCAGTGTAAAAAAAATAAAAAAAATAAAATCTTAAAAACAGAGTCGAATATTTGGAGTATCCACAGAGGCGTTGATGATAGCTGATAGAAGGTGATTTGTTTTGTTTTCGGTTTCTTCATTGAGGTTAAAAGCATGTTCCTTGATTGGTATTTGGTACCCAGAAGAGAGAAAGAGTCAGGTCCAGGCAATCCAACCCAAAGATACCATCTTCTGGGAAAGTGGCTTCGCTTCCTTCTCTAAATCACCGACCAATTTCCACAATTTTGACCATTATTATGAGTGTACTTTGAAACTTCAAACTCCATGAATCATAACTCACCCATATGAATCACATGCTTTTCACCCCATAATTTAAATCTACCTACACCTTTATTATATTTCCAATTCCAATAGGCTCACTCACTTTTGCTTTAACCATGATTTCCCTATCAACTAACCCCTTCTTTCTCCTCACTACACAAAACGCTTCTTCTTCTTCTTCTTCTTCTACTTCTTCTACTAGATTTCACACTGCAAACAAGGTAAATTCATTCTACAACAACAAGCACGGTAAGGATCATAGCAAGTTTGTCTGTGCTTGCATCGCTCCTCCCCGAAACTTCAAAAGCCAAGACTCTTCCGCTATTCAATTCAATGTAATATTTCATTATTGTTTATAAATTGATTGTTATTGTTGTTTACCAATGTATTGCAAGTTCCTTCATTTTTGCTTCAACCCATCACATGTTTTTCTCTTTTTTTATTGTTTTTTTAAAGTGGGGTTGGTAACTAACTACTATGGATTTCTGGGCAATCACAAAGTTTTGTTTTTGTTTTTTGTTTTTTTATGTGTCATTGTTTCTCTGAGTTGCTGACATCAAGCTTGTTGTTGCTAGGGTTCATCCAAATCAGAACAATTAAGCACGGTGCGGGATCATGAGGTTGATTCTGATGTTCTTATTGAGTGTAGAGAAGTCTACAAGTCTTTTGGGGAAAAGAAAATCTTAAATGGTGTCAACTTCAAGGTGATTTATGCTTGTCCTTATCCTTTGGCGTTTTGGTTTGCCTCTTTCTTTGATAATACGTGGAATTTGATATTTTAGTATGAAATGAAATAATGAATTCTTACAACAACAATCAAACATGATCCCAGTTATACTAAACAAACAACCTCGTTGGGCTGTATCAAAAACCAAATTTTGGATAAATTCATTTAGAGCAAAGGCCTATGAAATGAAAACTAGTTGTCAATAAAAAAATGGGAGAATACCTTACTGATTAGGAGCTTACTAAATTTCTTCACTGTTTTTTTTTTCTTTTCTTTTTTTTCTTTTTGACATTATGAATAGATCAGAGATGGTGAAGCTGTTGGAATTATTGGTCCCTCTGGGACTGGCAAATCTACAGTTTTGAAGATTATGGCAGGACTTCTTGCTCCAGATAAGGTAAGTATCTGATTTGGGTGTGTGATTTTAATTTCAAACAACTTTGGTCTCTTCTTGAATGATATCGTTGTCAAATGAGCAGGGGGAAGTTTATATTCGAGGTAGAAAGAGAGTTGGTTTAATAAGCGATGATGAGATATCTGGTCTTCGGATTGGTTTAGTAAGTTTCGGAGTAATCTGCAGTATGCTCATTCTTAAGTGCTATTACTTTTTTATTGTAATTTATTTATTTATTGTAATTTATTGTAAACAGGTGTTCCAAAGTGCAGCACTTTTTGATTCTTTGACTGTTCGTGAAAATGTTGGTTTTCTCTTGTAAGATGCAAGCTTGATTTTGCATTTGAAGTTTCAATTCCATTTTAACACTTTTGTCCAGAGGGTGATGAAATTGATGGATTAATTGATTTTCTGTCTTCTACAATCCTTTTCTTTTTTTTGTTTCCGACCTTGTTAATTGTTCAGATATGAACACTCAAGCATGTCTGAGGAACAGATATCAGATCTTGTCAAGGAAAGCTTGGCTGCAGTTGGATTAAAGGTATGCATCTTACGGGTGTAATACTTGGTTCAACTATTAAAATTACGCAGTTGATACTGCATTAAAGAGCAGCAGAAGTAGTATAAATTTTCTTTCTTCCATTGATAAAGTTGTTCCATATACATACATCTGGATAGCTTAATTCACACTCTGCATTCTTGCATTTAAGTTGCATAACCTTCATATTTTACGCCCATCATGTTTAACATGCATAAACTAACTCCTCACCCAACCCTTTTTTTATAGGGAGTTGAGGATCGGATGCCTTCTGAGTTATCAGGCGGGATGAAAAAGCGAGTTGCTTTAGCACGATCTATTATTTTTGACAACACACAGGATTCAATAGAGCCAGAGGTGTGTTAGACTCTAAACTTTCCCTATCCAAAAGTCTCCAATCGTCCCTCAGATTAAGGGCATTTCTAAGTGGTTCTTTATTAAATGTTTCAAATTTCTACTACTAGGTAGAATTGTCTTAGAACTTGTATTTGCTTCGGATATGAGTTTCCTTTATAAATACAAGCACCGTGAAATTAAATTTATTAATTTTATCCACATTTAATAAAATTGTCTTTAATATATGTGATGAGTAAATATGTAACTTCAGTAAGACAGGGATTTTGTCTTCTGAAAGTTATTTCTGTTTTACTATAGGTTAAAAGAAAGCTAAATTTAATAGCTGAGATTCCTAGGTCCCCAGTCATAGTCTCTCTGGATAAGTACATGTTAGTAGTTCCTCTATTACTTAGGTTACCTAGGATATCTATCATTGACTTAGCAGATGGCATGATTAGAAAATGATGCTTTTGGTTGTTTATTATTATTCTCTTGCCTTTAACATTATACCTGGCATTGTAAGTAACAGCTCAGTTTAGAGGTTTAGGATGCTATTTAAAGAGGCAACCTTGCTGAATGTGCTTCATGTGTTCATTTTTAAACTCAGTACAACTGTTTTTGACATTTGTGATAAATGACATATGATCATACTGTACTTAATACTTGTTCTTAGACATCTTTAAATATTGACGCGAACGCTCTGTATGCATTTATTGTACGAAAAGATTCAGATGATGGTATGCAAGCCATGGATTCCCCTTCTCTGCTATTGTCTTTTTCTCTACAAGCTATTTTACCTCAACCACATGTAGTTTTTGCTGTTAATTTTTACTGGGAGACCGTCTTCTGATACCTTTTTGTCCTCAATTTTAGAATTGGTCCTTCAGTGCCAATCATTACATTGAAGGAGAAACCATGATATACATGTGTATTACATGAATAAGTAGAGATAATCTTATACTGAGTTTCATATTAAGACTTTCTACTTTGTATTGATCCTCTTCCCAGTTAATATATATTCATAAAACTAGACATGATGGTTTTCAGTTATGCAATCCCAATGCTAAATTTTCCAACTCCAGAGATGTGCTTCAAATCTCATATGATGTAACACTGTTATTTAATCAACTTGTAACTCCCCTAACCCCCTTCTCTTTTCTGTTTATAAAATATAAATTGCTTTGTACATTTCTGTGCAGGTGCTCTTGTATGATGAACCAACTGCTGGTCTTGATCCCATTGCATCTACTGTTGTTGAGGATCTGATTCGCTCTGTGCACGTAAAAGGACGAGATGCGGTTGGAAAACCTGGGAACATTGCATCTTATGTGGTTGTTACTCATCAACATAGTACCATTAAAAGAGCCATTGATAGGTAAGGATATTTTCATAATTGTTGCATGTCTTCCTGTCCCCTGAAGCCTCTTAATTCACCCGGCATTTATGTACCCTAATCTGAGAAGTTACTGCATAAATACAGGTTGTTGTTTTTACACAACGGAAAGATTGTTTGGGAAGGAATGACTCATGAATTCACAACTTCAACAAATCCAATTGTTCAGCAGGTAAAGTTATTTTGCTTTATCTGGTGTTAACAACATATTGAGTTGTATTGTATCTGTATTCAGCTTTCGAGCCAGGCCATATGCAGGAAGGATAAAAAAGATAAAATCTTTTTGGGTGTTTTTGTTTGGATATCATCTGGTTGCAGAATATGCAACCATTTGTTCAAACCTTGTTTTTTTCTAGTTCAACGAGGAGATTATTTATGGTGCACCGGGACCACCATTTTTTAGGTGGTCCCTTAGTGTAAATAGGAGGGTAAAATTGGAAAAGAAAAAAATAATAGGGATAAAAAGAGAAAGAAAAAATTAATGATGTGAGAGGGAACACCAAAAAATTCAATAGTCCTGGACTATATTAAATATTTCCTTCAACGAGACCATTGTGCTGTGTCAGATCATTGGATGGTTAGACTAAATTAAATCAAACTAGGATAGGGGCGAGGATAATCCTTTTACGCAATCTTACTTTTGCATATTGCAAGAGCACTGTTTCTCAGATTCGAACACGTGATGTTTCAATTACAAAGGAGGAGTTTTACCACTGTTCCAGGCTTGACCTCATAATTGGACTAAATTAAACTTCCTTAAACTATTATGCCTTTTCTTTCCTTTTTATTGGTTGTTTATAACTTGATGCAATCATCCTTAAATTATAATGTTAATAACTGTTAAGTGTTATTTTTTGTTTTGTCGTGACAGTTTGCATCCGGGAGCCTGGATGGTCCTATCAAATATTAGAACAGTGCTGCAAATCATAAACAAGCTAAAATGGATTATGGTTGATCTTGGCTACCATGGAGCGTATTGATAGGAATGGGAATGGATGTGGCTTTTTGGGATGAGTAATAAATTAGGGATTAACGGGTTGGTCAGGGTTATTAACTTCCAATTTTAACTTTTTATAGAATTGACCATCCGCTTTGTATTGGAAACTGGCATGTACAGCTTTTTGTTATTGATTATTGTGACTTAACTCATTCATATTGCATGCACACCGTAAGTACTCTGAGGAAGTAGGTAGAAGAGATTGGTATAACCCGATGTCTTTTTGATAGTTCTATACGGAGTACTTGATGTGCTAGATTTTCTTCTTCTTCTTTTTTTGTCAACAAATCATTATAATCAATAAATCTGCTTCATCGTTTTGGATTTTCTCCTTGCAAACGACTAAATGAGTGTTTCTTGATTCTCTTTCTACTCGTCCATTTTGTATAGTTGTGCTTTCGTTTGCTAACATTATCACATTCCTCAATTCCCCACCAAGAAAGTCCGGCACAATTAGTAGATAGCTGGATCCTTTAAACATGTTGATAGGGATTCGATCCCTGACCGTGTTATAGAAAAGGCTCCTTGAGGAGCTTAGTCCTTGACTTTCAGTTGGAAGATTTTTGGAACAATTTCCAAAAACAAAAAAACAAAAGAAGACTTTGTAAACTACTGATAAGGACCAACCACAATAACAGAGCTAAAACAGAATCAACTCAGGAAATCCATAACTGAACATTCATCATTCATGTATTTCTCAATAACAATAGCAATCAGAAATGCTATTACAGAGAGGTTTGTAGACTATAACGAAATTACAAGATCTCAAAAGAAATGCAATAAAGGTAAAGATAATGTGGAACACATATGAGAGGTTCCACTCTCTCCCAAATCCCAAAAAGGGCCCAAGGTTCTACTAATTTTCCAGATGCCCTCACCCTTCACATGCCTCTCTATTTATAATCCATACCCACTTCTAGAATATTCTCCACTAACTAACTAACTTGCTGAGTCAACATTGAGATAGGAATATGCTATGCTTCCTACAATACTCTTTAAGGACTAGTATCGTATCAACTACACTTTTTTTTAAATCTTTTATTAAGCATGCTAAGCATTTGACAACAAAACTAAGTCAACTAACGTCGTTACTGTCGATAATGAAAAAGTTTCGTGAGAATATCATTTAAAATCAGAGTATTAAGATGGAGGCAATGAAGATAGTAAAAATCTTAAGATTTATGAGAACCTACACATTTCATCTTCTTGTCTGCACTTACCACTCTTCACTACATCAATTTGCAGTCTAAATACTAAAGGGAAATCTTGGTTCCCACCCCAAAAAAGAGCTAGCTTAATCTAGAATGATACATGTTCTCTCCAAGTAAACGTGCTTGTAAATCTGCAATTTGACAACCAAGATCAAAATTTCACCATAACTAGACTATACATCAGGCATGTTCCCTGCTTAGTCCCCTCTGAACATAAATAACATGGTATCTGAATGGATGTGATGATGCATCTTAAATTTGAGCGACCAAGTTCCAGCAAAAGAGAAAAACCAACTAAATAATGGGGGACTTGTCTTTACTCGGATCAAATCATCACCATAGCCATCCATTATTTTCTTTTCTCGGCTAAATTATGCAGGAATAGTCTTTTTTCAGATAGATAAGGCAGGAGTCATAAGTGTTGTTTAAACCTTTTCCAACTCATGACATTTTGGTCCTGTCAATTCTGGAACACTTGTTCAGCAATGATGAGTAGAGAGGACTTGGTAGGAAAGAGAACACCTATGAAGTTGATGGCCAGATCATATTCCTAATCACAGAATGTGTATGCTTACTTGAAACGAGAAAACAGCTACCCAATGGAATTTGCAGGAGAAAGTTTGTCATTGTCACAACTCACAAGCATCAAATCAAACTTTTGTTTGGAGAATGTAACTTCTTGCCCGAGCAGAACAGAATAGAACAACAACACCAATATCAAAACTAATAAAGGCACTGATAAAGAAAATCCCCACAGATATTGGTCCATCCATCCTGTCTTCCCCAAAAGAACTTCCTTGCACAGATGGAATCCTTCCATCATCACACACTCCACTTGAAGATTCCAAGCATAAATCTGGATTTCCAGCAAATGCACCAGGAAATCTTCCATACCCTTGCTTCTGGGGAACATATCCAGAGAAACAGTTGTAAGATAGATTCAAGATGCTCAGATCTTGAAGGCTAGAAATGTTTCCTGGGATATGTCCTGACAAAGAATTATGTGACAAATCTAAGGCTTTCAAACACTGCATTTTCTGCAAACCCGGAAGCTGTCCATCGAGAAAGTTGCATGACAAATTCATATATTCTAGGCCAGTTAGGCCAAATAAGCCCCTTGGAATCTCCCCATGTAGCAAATTGTTGGATAGATCGATTCCAACCATTGAGGAAAGATCATAAGTGAAACCGAGTTGATTGCTATCAGAAACAACCACTGAAACTCTCAGTTCAACCTTTTTTGCTGCAACCAATGGCTCTTTAACAGTGATATTCTTTGTGTTAAAAAACATCAAGCTACCCTTAAAATTAATATCAGGTATGAAGCCAGAAAACTTGTTGCGTGAGAAATCCATCATTTCTATTGCTTCAAATGTGAATAACCAACTAGGCAAAGGTCCACTGAACTTGTTCTGAGCAAGAGAAAGATACCTGAGGTTTGTCCATGTGGTTATTGCATCATTCAAAGATCCAGAAAGATCATTGGAACTAAAATCTACAATCTCCAGAGATTTACATCCAGCCAAAGTGAGTGGAATAGCCCCGGAAAACCTGTTGTTGCTTATATCCAGTATCCTCAAGATATTCAATGCATCAAACTCCGGTTGAATTACACCAGAAAGATTGTTGTTATTAAGTATCAGAGCAAAGAGCTGAAAGCAACCAACAATACTGAAAGGAATGGTACCAGACAAAGAGTTGTGTGAGAGATCAATGACTTGAAGATAAGTCAAGTTTCCAATTCTAGCAGGAATTTCTCCAGAAAGAAGATTGTGAGAAAGGAACAAGGCCTGCAAGCTTTTCAACTCAGTAATTTTCAAGGGAATTTCACCAGAGAATTGATTGTGAGAAAGGTCAAGAAGAACAAGGCCCAGTTTCTCTGTGGTCTCAGCAATTTTACTGGGAATAGGACCAGACAAATCATTATTACTCAAGTCCAAAACAAGAAGCTTCTCAGAGAACACAAGCCTTGGATATATTCTATACATCAAGTGGTTCCCTGATAGGTTTAGATGAGTCAAAGCTTGAAAGGAAGCAATACAAGCAGGTAATCCCCCCACAATAGAATTGTTAGCTAAATTCAACACACTCAGAGACTGAGCTGAAGCTGCAAAGCAAGGCAAAGTACCAGAAAACTGATTGGAAGCAAGATTAAGAAAAACCAAAGGCTGGTGAAAATCAACCAGAACACCAGACAAGAGATTGTTTTCAAGGTCCAAATACTTGAGGGACTTCAAGTAAAGCAAACTCTCAGGTATACCTCCACTGAATGAACATAACCCCAAATGAAGCCTTTCCAGATTTGCAGAGAAGTTACCAATCCAAAAAGGAAGTGAACCTCCCAAATCAGTGTTCCCATTCAAAGCAAGTTCAGAAAGGTGCCTAAGCCTCATGAGAGAGTCTGGTATTCCACCATGAAACTGGTTGTGACTGAGATCAATGACTCTGAGGTTAAGCAAGTTTCCAAAACAAACAGGTAGAGGGCATGTGAAGTTGTTGTGGGACAAACCCACCTTGTTAAGATATGAAAGGTCACAAAAACTGGGGTGGATTTGGCCTGACAAGTTCAAACTGGTCAAGTTAATGGAAACCACCCTGCCAGTGTTGTTGTCACAGGTGATTCCAGTCCAACTAGTGCAATTGGAACCTACCCAGTTGGACAAGCTTTGGTTAGGGTCTTGAATCCATGACCTGAACCTTAAAAGTGAGATTTTGTCTTGTGGGTGAATGTCAATTGAGTGAGAAGGGTTTGTACAAAGAAGAATCAAACAGAAGAGTGTGAATGGATGCCAAAAGCTATGGAGGGGTATGGTGTGTCCCATGACCATGAGAGTAAAAGGTGCAATCTTGAGGAAGGGAAAGAAGAGTTTGAAGCAACAGAAGATGTAAAGAGAGGAACTTGGTGCAAATTTTGAAGATTGGAATGAATACAAAGAAAGAAAGACAGAAGAAAAAAGAGGATGAAGAACAACTTACATTGGTTTTGGGTTGGTGGTGTCACGCTGATAAAGTGAAGAGAAGAGTGCAACAAAGAGAGAGAGGGTTTAGATTTGATCAAAAAAATAAAGTGGCTTTGCCCTGTGTTTGGTTCCACACTTTGCTCTTTACGCGTCACCTTTTTTTTCTTTTCTCGGTAGGGAATGGTTATATTTATTATCTATTTTTTTTTTACTATCAAATTTTAATCGTTGATTTCCGTCAATCTTATAATTTATGGGATCATAATTATTAATTAATTATTAATTTACAATAAATTATAATCGTTAGCTTGACGGAAATCAACGGTTAAGATTTGGTAGTAAGAAATAATAAGAAAGAATTAGGTAGTAAGTATAACATTTTCCTTTTTAATTTCTACTATTGTAGGTTTCATCTGATGCCATGTTGCATAAGAGAAGATTTTTTATATTATAGACACATGTGGAGGGGCCCATTTACAAAAAAAAAGGAAAAAAAAGAAGAAAAAAAATGTCACAATTTGTGATGGATCTATTAGAGATAAATTACTCTTAAGGGGCATTTGGTACACGAGAAAAAAAATTTATCCAGGAAATAATTATTACCGGAATGTAGTGAGAAATATATTTTACTGGAATGTTAATAAAAAACTGTTTGGTAGATCCATATTTTTCCGAAAAAAAATGAAGTTAATTTTACTGAGTTTGTGTTTGGTTTGTTATGGAATATTAGTGAGAATATGAGATTATTTTACCAAAATAACTCCACTTTTTACCTTTTGTAAAAACTATATCTACATACCCATACAAAACATGGGTCATTTTTGTCAAATTTCTCACGCTTTAATTTTATCTTTCCCGGGCAGCCAACAATTCCATAAAATTTTGGGGGCGTTTGGTACAGGAGAAATTTTTTGTCATCAGGAAAATAAATTTGCTCAAATATGATGGGAAGAATTTTTTGTGAGGTAAGTTAAAAAAAGTGTTTGGTAGGTCAAAATTTTTCCGGGAAAATTGGATGAATTTTAATGATGTTATGTGTAAAATTTTACCACCACAGAGAAAACTTTGTTTTCCATCTTATGCATGGCAAAATTTCACTTATGGTCCATGTGTTAAAAAATTGGACGGGAAAAAAAAATTCTCCTACCCCTTTTAACTTTTCCTCCTACCAAACATGTCCACATATTTTTCCTTACCCTCTTTTCCAAGACAAGTTTTTTTTTTTTTTCCTCCTACCAAACACCGGATATCTGTTTTCTCCTTCCATACTTGAGTGATCACATGACAGTATTTTTCGGAAGAGACATGTGCCCAGGATATTTTGCATACCAAACGTAGCTTAATTTTTTCTCCATCTCAGCTTTCCCGAGATTTCTTAGATAAGCCACATACCAAATGCTTTCTTGTATTGCATCATAAGAGTAGTTTTTTTTTTTCTTTTTTATAAAGGGTTTTATAATTAGGAAAAAATGTGTCCTTTTAAACGACACACTTATATCCTTTAAAGAGAGCTAAAGGAACAAGAAGAGAGTAGAGGAAAAAGTTTATAATTTAAAATTTTAAAAAATACAATATATTAATCTAAAAGAACCATCATTTTAAATCACAAATACTAAACCCTTCTAATTATAATGTAACGTAGAAAATTTTCCTACACACTCCTTATTTTTCGTATATAACATGAGTCACACATGTGACTTTTTATCACTAGAGCATAATAATTCTTTTATTCTCGTATAGCATCAGAATTATAAAAAAAAAAAATATATAAATCCTTTTTAAGAAATTATTTTGCGGACTTGAATTCAAGACCCTAACGAATCAAACATCTACCACTTAACTCATTTTGCTTTCTACGATTCTACATTTCTACTCTTCTCTTCCTTTTTGTGTCGTAACTTGCAACTTCGAATTGCAAATTTGGCATATGCCAATTGCCTAACGCTTTATTCTCCACTTTTTTCCCCCTCCTCTCATCTTTTCTAAATTATCTCTATTTTTATTATAAATGAAGAAAGTAGAATAATTTTATACTTTCATGTTTGGAAAAAATATATATTTTTATTTTTATTATAGAAAATAAAATATTTTTCTACCATATTCACGTAAGAGTAAGTGAGTCTTATTATGAAAAAAATAAAGAGCAAAAATTAATAGGATTCACTTATTTTTATATGAGTATGACAAATAAATATATTATGCAGCAAAAATAAAAAAATTAAATCCTTCATGTTTTTACATAAAGAATTTATTTTATTTTTTAAAAGATAGTATATTATTTTTTTTCTATGGTTTTAAAGCTAAACGTAAATGTATTATTATTTTTCTCTTATTAAATTTTCAGTTAACACATTTTCTCTTTAATTTTGTTTGTATCAGAATTTTCTCTTACAATTTAATTCTTTTCCTAAGTGTTTGTTTAGATTTTCTATTATTAAGGATTTCTTATGCATGTATACAGTTATGTGCTTTTTAATTAAATAATTAAAAGTAAATAAGAGTTTGAGAATTTTTTAAATATCCATATGCTACGTTACAGGCAAATAATTAAAAGATGATTAAATAGACACATTTCTAAACAGTGATAATGTTGGTTTTTAGGTAGTTAAAGTTGTATAGTAATAAATAAGGAAAAAATATTTATTGTTTCTGTTAATCGATCGTTCTAATTTACTGGGTAAAATATTATTAATTAAAAAATTTGATCCAATAAATCATAATTGTTGATTGACGAAAATCAACTGTTAGGATCTAAAATGATATATAAAATTATATCCTTTAAAAAATAATTTTTTTTTTTTATAAATAGAACAGACTCAAAACATGAAAATTAAAATTTGTTTAAATTATTTTATTTTATAGATATGATGGCATGATATATTTAAATAAATTAATAGGTCATACTTAAAACATGGCCTACATCAAACTAATATCTGAGACTAAATTCAAAAGTCAAAATATTATATTTATCTATTTAGACTAAATTCTAATTTTGTTGGGTCATTTATACCCCCTTAGTGTAGCAAATTATTTACTATATTTGTTTCATCACATAATGTAAGATGCGGACATATATATATGTATCGTACAGATTGCGTAATTTTTGATATGATTTAGTAAATTGATAAGCTGTCAATTTTGTGGTCTAAAAGTTTTCATAATGTAAATCTGATTTTTGAAACATTAATGACATGATATGAGGTTTCACATGATAATTGTCGGTCACTAAATAACGTTATTGTGATTCTAATAAACTATAACTATCGAGCTATTTCGATGTGAAAAACTTACTTTTCGAAGACTAAATTAATGTAATAATCTTTTAAGGAATTTTTTTTACGAAAAATTTCAAAAAATCTCATATGAATTTTCTCAATATCACTTAGGGTGATAAATTATAAAAAATCTCATATTCTCCTTACAAATTTTTTGAATCATTTACATCCCTATTTAATTTTTTTTATCACTTACCCCCTGATTTAAAGTTTCTTTATCATTTAACCCCCTCATTTAGGGGGGATAAATGATAAATTTTTTTTTGGAAAGGGGTAAATAATATGAGGAAAGTTATAGGGGAATTTTTGAAGTTTTACTTTTTTTTTTTTTTTTTTTTAATTTTTTATAAAGGTCTCAGCTAGTTCATTTAGCTAAGTGTTTTGTAATTGATTGTAAGAATCTGAAATTGAATCTTTCATCTTCTTCCTTTACCTTAGTATGCTTGAATAAAAAAAGACAAAAAGAAAATGTACTCCTCTAAACAAGTATTAGTAGGTTTACGAATTGATTTAGTGAATCTTATTTTTGAAAAAAAATATTCAACTAGTAAATGATCCTTATCAGTTTAAGTATACATATTAAAAAAAATGATCATTGATTTTTTTGTGGCCTCCTGATTTGTGTTCTTTCTTATTTTGCTTTCATCGATTGAGTTTAGTGTGTTTTTTTAAATGATATAAATTTATGTTATTTCATCTCATATAACCCTATATTACAGAGAGTACATAGTTATAATATGAAAGTTTGTTTTTCTTTATACATTAGCCGACAAGTTTCTAAAAAAATTTTGAAGAGAGAAAATAATAATAATAACTTTCATATTATAACTATGTGTATAGGATAGGATCTCTCAAGTCACCGGAGATAAAATTATCTCCGGTGAATCCAAAACGACGTCATTTTGGGACGGAAATTAAGGTATTTTTATAATTCCAATATATTGTAGGGTTATATTAGTCTTTATCATTATAATTCTTTAATCTTATAATCCAAAATGACGTCATTTTGAGCTCACTGAAAATGACTAGAGAGTAGAGAGATACTTTTTCCTATAACTATTTACTTCCCCAAATATATAGTTACAAGAGATAAAAAAAAGATAATCTTATATCTTTTAAGAGCATAGACATTTTCGTTGGAGAGTGTTTGGTTGGTGAATTTTTTTGAGAATATTAAGAAAGTGGTAGATGAGATTCACAAATGATCATATTTGATATGAAGTAGGAAAAATTTGCTTAAAAACAAAAATTTGATGGGGAAATTTTTGTAGTGTAAAAATGAAAAAAAAAAAAATGTCTACTTGGGAATACCAACTTGATGGTGGTATTTTGATTTCTTCAACAAACTCAAACTTGTAACAATTACACCAAAAAAATTTCGACTTACCAAATAAATATTTTTTAACTTTCCCGAAAAAAATCATTTCCCCATCATTTCCTCATTAATTGTATTTTTTCTGGTAATTTTTTTTTTCTCCTTTACTATACCGCTCCCTCACTGATTTTGTTACTACCTTTTTCTCTTTTATTTTTTTTTACCTATTTTTAATATTTTATGCAGGCACCTAATCTTATCCATGTGTTTCATATTTTTTTTCTAGTATCAATCTAACATATATATGTAAGTAAGAACACCTAACAAAAATCTAACAAACATTTAAAACTAACTACTTTGTAAATTAATCCATACACTCAATAATCTAATCTACACATGGCAACAGTAGTATGAACAGCCACCAAACAATCCAAAAAAAAAAAAAAAATTAAAACTCAACGACCAACAGACAAATAATTCAATAAACAAAACTATTTTTTTGGTCGATATATAGAAAATAATTTAGTGGCACATGATTTTTTTATTTTTTTTTTATTACATAAAATTTGATGGCACATGATTTCTATTTTCTACTATATGGTTTAGTTCATCACGGACACTCATACACATTCTTTGTCTCTGTGTCTCTCTCTCAGGTTCCCACCGCATGAGGCCTTGATCCAAGTTCGTTCCTTTTCGCTTTTGCAATCTCCGAAAGCACATAGCCAAATCTGGGTATTTGTTCATTGACCGAGTCTTATGTTAAAAAGCCTCTGATTGATGGGCCTTAACCTTCGTGGTGTTCTTCTTCTATGGCAATGGCAAATGCAATCTCGAATCCTTTCTCTGCTTTTCTCTTCCTCAACTTGATCCTTCACAGGCCACTCATTACTGCTCTTGATCTTTTACTCATCTTCCTCCATACACTCTTATAGCTATCACTTTTGTTTCACACAAACAAAAATTTGTGACTTTTTTCTGTATTATTTGTTGTGTTTTTGTTTTTTTTATTTATAATTTTTCTGTGGAAAAATATTCAATATTTCTTGTGAATCCGAATACCCTTTTGAATTTTGATGGCGTCGGTGTTTGTGTACCATGTGGTGGGGGATCTGACGGTGGGGAAACCGGAGTTGGTGGAGTTTCATGAGAATGAGACTGTGGAATCTGCAATTAGGGCAATAGGGGAATCACCTGAGGGAAGCATACCAATCTGGAAGAAGAAATCTCATGTGGGTATTGAGAACAGTGATATGAGACAGCAGAGGTTTATTGGCATCCTTAGTTCCTTTGACATAGTTGCGTTTTTGGCTAAGAATCAGTGTTTGGAGGATCAGGATAAGGCTTTGAAGACACCTGTTTCTGAGGTTGTTGTTTCTAATAATTCTCTGCTCAGGCTTGTTGACCCTGCAACAAGGTCAGCACCCTTATTTCAATTACTTTTAGATATGAACTAAACTGAAGTACACTTTTCCACTTGCTTTAGCAAGAATAGAATGGGGTTCTATTAACCCCCGAGGGTAGCTCAGGCAAATGAGCTCCCAAGGTTTGCTTGAGTCAGAGGTTCAAACCCTGCCTCAAGCAAATTCTTGGAAAATCTTTGGGGCAGAGGAGGAAAGTGTATCCTTCTCAGTTGGGGGGATTAGTCTCATCCTTCCTCCGGTAGCGAAGCTCAATGCACTCACTGTTCCAATGAGGGGCTAGCCTACAGGGCCGTACCCGAGGGCAAGGTGACTGGAGGAGATTGAACGGGGATACCTCCGGGTTATACCAAAAAAAAAAAATTGTACCTTTTTAGTGATTTTTGCTGAGTTATTGTGAATTTAGCTTTTAACTGGTTTGTGCTATTAGCCTATTAGTGAGTTTTGGATTGTTTTAGTTTAGTAGTAGTTCAATGGAGCAACAACATTCAATGTTAAGTGTGTACTCTGGGTATACTGATTATAAGAATGTCATGTACATGGTTGGTGTGTTTTTTTTGGTGAGGGAAATTGTGATTTATCTTGATATCAAAGATGAGATCTATGGGAAATGTTTGGTACAACATCATTTTCATCTAGGCAACTAGGATCAGAGGATTGCAACACCAGCATCAGAGATCCATGCAGGAATGTGTGTCTCATTGCTTTTTTACTTTTGTGTGGATATTGATTATTCATTATCTGTCTCTATAGAATTTGGGACCATATATATGATGCTAAATATATGTGGACTAAAGCCTTGTATCAGTGGCCATTGTTCCTTTTTATGAACAAAGGTGAAGCATTTTATGTAAAATATGTACAACATTATCAACATTACCTTTATTACAAACTAGTTAGGATGGCGATCAACCCATACAAAAGCAAGAAAATAATAAAGAAAAATGAATAATAAATTAGAAAAAATGATATATAATAATAATTATATAATAATAATAAATAAATAAATGAATGAATGAATAAAAACAGAGAAAAATTGAAAAAATATAATTAATTTTTTTCAGAGAGAGAGGAGAAGAAGAAAAAGAAAAAGTCAATAGCACAAATTCTACCTCTTCTCAATGCTAATAGTTTTCTTCCACTTCGTCCTAAGATTTTAATGTAAAAAATCTATAATGTATTATTGTATTTGTGCTTGTTTGGATTAGCTTATTTTGAGGAAATTAATCATTTTTTTGGCAGCTTATAAAGCAATTATTTCTCATAATTTAAGCTAAACCAAACACATACTTTATTAGAGGCCGGGCAAAGCTAAAATAAGATAATTGAAACTTCTAAAGTGTATATCTAGTGCCTTGTCTTTTGCAAGTGCGTGATCAATATCCTTCCTTACTATGGAAAAACAAAGTAACAAAGAAAAAAGTTCATGGGATGTTTGTCTGGTTTTAAGCTAACCAGGTTATATATGAATCAAAAGTTTCCTTATTTCCCACCTCCTTTCTCTACTTTAATAAACATTACTTGATATTAAAACTAACTCAAAACAAAATTTAGACAAACAATATTCATTCTAAAGCTAGTTTAAATTGAGATAGATTTTCATAACTAGTTTTAATTTGAACAGTCCTGATTCAGTTTTCTAATTTGCTAAACACACCCTAAATGTCTTATTTATTTCCTTTCATTAAGGTTGATAGATGCACTGGACATGATGAAGCACGGTGTGAAACGTTTGCTTGTTCCAAAGAGTGTAGCATGGAAGGGCATGAGTAAACGATTCTCAGTTATCTACTATGGCAAGTGGCTCAAGAATAATGAAACTCCTAGCAGCAGCAACAATCTATCTGCAAACTTCAATCGAAACCCCTCATCTTCCGGTGCACCTATCCCTGATAAGTATTGCTCTCTCTCTAGAGAAGATGTACTCCGTTTTATCATTGGTTGTCTTGGAGCTCTAGCTCCACTTCCTCTCACTTCCATTGCTGCCCTTGGAGCTATTAATTCAAACTACAATTATATTGAATCTTCCACTCCAGCCATTGAAGCAACTCAGAAGCTTCCTCAAGATCCCAGTGCAGTTGCGGTAATAGAAAGCACGCAAGATGGTGAGTGTAAGATCATTGGAGAAATTTCAGCGTGTAAGTTATGGAAATGTGATTACTTAGGCGCAGCGTGGGCTTTAGCCAATCTCTCAGCCGGACAGTTTGTTATGGGAGTTGAAGATAATGTTAGCTCGAGGTCACTGCCTGAGTTCTGTGTGAATTCAACTGCTGGAGATAATAATTTATCTAATGGTGGTTCAAGAAAACCAAGGAAATTCAGTAGCAGGAGTATTGGGTTCTTCAGTGATTCTTCAAGTCATAGTTTTGGTTCAAGGAGCATGTATAGGGGTAGAAGCGCGCCTCTGACATGTAAAATCACAAGTTCATTGGCTGCTGTCATGGCTCAGATGCTATCCCACAGGGCAACACATGTTTGGGTGACTGAGGATGAGAGCGACGATGTTTTAGTTGGCGTGGTGGGATATGCTGATATTTTGGCTGGTGTAACCAAACCTCCTACAACATTCATTCCAGCAAATAGATCATCTCCAGAGGGGTTTGGAAATGAAATTCAGTGTTGAATTTTCACTTCAATTTTTTTCCCATGAGTTCTTTTACCAGTTTGTCTCTTTGGTGCTCAATCATCTCATAATATATTCAGAGTGAAAGTGGATTATGGTTGTTTATTTAAGTTTGTGTTAATTGATAATAAAAAGGAATGGGGCAGTGTGTACGTGAAATGAATAAACTATTGGCTTCTACATTCAATGGAATAGTATGTGATCAGAGGAAGAGATTACTTCTTCCAATGATCCTTACATTTTACTAGTTGCATACTTTATTTTGAGATGAAATCATCTTATTGCTTGTCAGGTCAGGGAACATGGCTCACCAACCTCAAAAGATGGTTTAAAAGTTGAGTTTAATGCAGCCATATCTGTTCAAGAATATCGGGTAGCAGCTGTTTTGTCCAACCATAAAGGTAAGTTTATAGGAGTTAATCACTACTATTCCTTCAGAGGCACTGGTTGATGATGTTTTCCTAAAAATTACAACATTGGTTTTGAGGGAGATTTTGAACTAGTTATAAGTTATAAGTTATAACATGATTGAAGGGCCGGCTTGGCTTAGCGGTAAGCTTGCTTGTCATGGTGTGTCAGGTCGCGGGTTCGAATCAGTCTCTCTGCAAAAAGCAGGGGAAAGACTGCTTAGAGTATTCCCTTCCCCAGACACTCACGAAGTGAGTATTTGAACTGGGTCGGCCCTTTTATAAGTTATAACATGATTGAATGACCTGGGAAATTATATGGATTGGTCTATTAAGCCAATATGTCATTGACAAACTTGGTAGAATGAACTATTGGGGATTAAGAAATTGATAGGAGCTAAACTATTTGTCTGGAAGTTTGATGATGATATAATCAAAATAATATCTTTTAAGGTGATGTTCATGTCTTGTCAGAAATATTGATTAATGCCAATTTTGTGGCTATATTGTTGCCTATTGGGTGCTTAAATGTATATGATATGAACGTAATCATTTTGGGTTCCACTTCAAGACAATGTCATTTTCAACATAATCACCCAGATACCAATCATAATGAACTTTTGTTTTCTGTATTTGATTTTGGAAGAATAATCAACTACTCAACCACCTAGCAAACGTGATTGGTTTGTGTTGTGAATTTTTAAATCTTTGAGCGGTCCAACATGTGGTCATGATGGCAAGTTGAGTTATAATAAACATTTGAGAATTATTGACAATCATTCATGCAAATGGCCCTACATGCATGTTACACGTCTTATCGGTGTTGGAGCTGATAGTCAAACACTAATAGTCGTAGGAAAGACAAACATTTTTCATTGTGAGGGTGAATACTTTATGGGAAAAGTGTTTATCCTTTTAAATGACATAATTTATATTCTTTCATTCTCACAAAGAGGTAGGATTTACTCCTTTATTTTTTTTGTCAATTCTCTCTTCTCCTTTATCTATCTTTTTCTCTCTCTTTAAATGACATAACTTTACATCCTTTAAAATGACACACACTTTATCTATATAGTTTATAATGATTTTGATGCGGTGGTACTGATAAAGATAAGCGAAAACTTTAAAAACCTCCGTGAGTTTTCTCAATTATTACTTATTTATTTCATAAAATTTTTAATTATTTATAAAAAAAAATTCTGCAATTATTGCAGATAAATTATCTGCATTTATTCACAAAACGATATTGTTTTCGGATTGAAAAATTAAAAAATTATAATTATAAAGACTATAATAACCCTGAATTAAATTAAAATTACAAAAATATCATGATTTTCGTCCCAAATCGACGTGATTTCTTTATCACTTGCCTCCCTAAATTAATTCAAACTTTTTGAGAGGGATAAATGATTATGAGAAAAGTTACATGAATTTATTTGAAGTTTTCCCTAAAGATAATTATATTCTAACACGTTTTGGATTTTATTTAGTCATAGTTAATAATTTTTAATTGTTATTTAAAAGCCATGTTATTAACGAATCAAAAATTCAAAATTAATAACATATAACAATGAATTAATGGCAAGATAGAAGGTACCAGCTAGATAAGAAAAAGAATTATTACTAAGAAAAAGTATAAATTATTGATCACTATTAAAAGGCTTTGATAATTCTACAGTGAATAGTGAATGCAAATAAGTTGTTTGTACTCACTTCCAAAATGAAGTTGTTTTAGGTTGATAGATTAAAAAATTATAATGATAAAGACTATTATAATCTTGAAATAAATTTAATTATAAAAATACCTTGATTACCATTCCAAAAGACGTCATTTTGTGCTGAATGAAAATAATTTATTTGCATTCACTGAAAAAAAAAAAAATGAACCCTACTATAAAATGATGTAAACGTGCTGCAAATATATTTGTCATGTGATCATATTATTTGATCACAACCACTCATTGATGGTGAGATAAGAGAGAGAGAGAAATGTATGACTTTTAATTGAGTCATTGTGATTAAATAATATGATCACATGACCATTTTTCCATACAAGACGATCCAAATCCATTTGTTATTGCCCTTTTTGTTGAGGCTATAATCAAGCATTATCAAGTGATCATTTTATTTTGCTAAATGGATCATATTCTTAAGTGGATCGTAGCCTTTTCAACTTTTGGTGATGTAGATGCTATCCTCTTGCAGGCCGATGGTAACAGTTATAGTGGAATGAGCCCAATTAGCAGTAGGGAAAAGGGGAAATTATTGACAGGTTGTTAATTAATAAATAATCATTATAATTAATTATAAATTAGCAAAATGAATGACATATCAATAATGTATAATGTATTAGCCTAACGTCTCTAATTTATGCAGTAAAATTTCTATTAAATATATTGATACACTTACAGTTGACTCATTGTACATGGCCTAACCATTGACTCAAGAAGTTCATAGTCAACCAGAGTTGTGGCCCAATTGTTGAAAAAAAGCAATGATTTGAAATATAAAAAATTACGATCAAGTCAAAGTCCCAATAAAGCAGCATATATGATTTTAATTTATTTGGTAAGAAAATAAAAGCAAAACATTTGGCGTGATTTGAGATATAAGATTTGGGACATATTTTGAATTATTTAATTGTAATTATTTATTTATTACTGTTATATTTATTTTAGGAATTTTTCTTATTTTTAGTATTTTAGATTTTTGAATTTTGAATTAATTTGTAATTAGTCTATAAAAATGTGTTTATGACCCTTATTTTAGGAGTTGAATTTTGTTATTTTGTTAATAGAAATTAAGAACCGGATAATTACTCTTTTATAAAAATCTTAACTTTCTGTTTAACCATTTTTTCTATGTGTTTTCGGCATCATATATAATAACACAAGTATAGCATTAAAATAGTAGCCAAAATAATGGAAGTGGTACACCCTACTTGAGCAATGGCTAAATGATAGTCTGCATTCTACCAAAAGGTGACAAAGAAGAAGAAGACCAAAACCAGAATATTCAAGCAGGGAGTTGAAGAGATTATATATATGCCCAAACAATATGTAATATATAAATTAATTTGGTTGAATAAACACTCAATTTAGAACTCCAAAGATTAAGGTGTTCTTATATAATATTAATTAGTCCTTCAAGATTTCTATCACTAAATTAATTCTTTTAAAAATAAAATGTTATCATAGTAGTCCTTAAAAAAAATTATTACTAAATTAGTCCCTTGAAACATTTTCGGAGTACATTTTTTCTGAAAAAAAAAAAAGTGTTTTATAATTCAAGCTTGATACTGTTTTTTCTGAAAATTTACTCATTAACTTAAAAAAAATAAAACTAATATCAGTTAATAATGATTGTGTATCAAATGTTTCTATTTTTTCTTCAAATTCTGGATAATTACTATTAAAATCACAATTATTATGATTAGGAAATTAATCTTTTTATGTCACTAATCACACTTCTTTAGTCTTCCATATATATAGACAAACCTGGTGACAACTTTATATCTTTAAGGGACTAAATTGATGGGGGAAAACTCAATCACTAAAATGGTAATACTTTAATTTTTGAACAACTAATTAAGTGATAGATTTTTCAAAAGAAATTGATATGAAGATGGCTCATCATTAAAGCCTAAATCTAATTTCATTTTATTTTTTTATTCCATGATTCTAATCACCCCTTTGGGGTGAGTCAATATGGAACTAATCCCAAGTTGAGTGACATATTCTAATCACCCCTTTCCCAACATGCTCTTTTGACAGTTCATCTATTATGGAGCTCATATTAATGCCACTTAAGCCGATTCTCGTTATAATTTCATCTTTAGATTATGGAGATTGTTCTAACAATTAAATTAGTTAGATTGCGTGTTGCGTCCACATACACCTTCAGCTTGAATAAAATTCTATTCCTTTTCCTTCAACAAATATGTAGAGCAAGCTACGTGAAGATAACATCATAGGCATGATCTCTCACTTTCTCCTTATCTCCCTGTATCCATCCTTATTTTGATTCTGCCACACCCAACATATACATAAAATTATACCCAAAGTTACGCTACATTCTCTCTTCTTTATAGGCATATGCTTGTTTGTCATGTATATGAACATAAAAATAAAATAAAAATGTGCATGTTTCGGGAAAAATAAATCTTATGTTGCAGGAGATTTCAAATCTCATGTCATAGATACATCAAGTGTGAGATCCACTTATTAAAAAAAATAAAAAATAAAATAATGAGTGGCACACCTTTTTATGGTGAGTGTAGGAAGGATTTGTTTTCTCATGCAACGTGAGAAAAATAAACCCCATATAAGAATAAAGGAAACACGGTCCATTCAAGAATCGGATTGAAAAAACCAAACTGTAGTTGAGTTGAGTTGAGCTTATTTGAGTTAAATATTGCTCATAATTCAATTGTCTTTTATTATATTGACGACACGTAATATCATATCAAACATGCACTGGTTAGACAAAAATATCAAACAACTTTGCATGTGTACGTCACAAATAAATTGGAATAAAGAAGAGATATAGCTTTTAAACTTCAACACCCTGTGATTATACGAATGCAGCTTCGGCTCCACACAACTAATTCATTGGTGGTCTTGGCACGGGGCGTTTGGTAGAGGATATATATTTTTTATTAGATAAATATATTTATTTATGTCTGGAAAATAAATTTGATAGGAAAGTTAAAAAAAAAAATAGTTTGGTTGGCCCAAATATCAGGAAAATTGGGTTAAATTTTATGAATCTTTGTTGGTTGAAGTTAAAATATTGATAAAAAATAGGATAAAATGATGAAAAGAACCTTATAATTAAATTTTTGAATGTTAAGAACGCTTTTTAGAAGGATAATATTGTCATGTCCACTTTTTCCCATTTACCCGATTTTATTGAAATACCACATTTGCAAGTGGTAAACGTGCACAGTGTTCCTCTTCGCTTTTTTCAAACAAATCACGATTTATGGGCAACATCGTTTAATGGGAAAAAATTTAAATCACTTGTACCAAACGAGGACAACATTGAAACCGAATGAAGGATGCCTAGGTATATTTTGCGAAAACCAGAATCAAACACTACCTTGGGTGTGTTTCAATCAGTGTTATGAAACCCGGACTGACCTGGACGGGTCGACTCGGGAACCGATAAATCGATCATATAATCGGTCCGGTTGAAGCAATGGACCGACCATGCATCAGAACCGGTGTGACCCGGCCGATTTTCATGAAAACCGATGATCCGGTGACCCGGCTCGGTCCAAAAAAAAAATCATAATGAACATATTTGAATATTTTTTTCTTGTTGACTTACATAAGTTATGTACCTATAACATTAGTACTATCTCAATTATGCACTATGCAGAAAATTTTGATTTGATTTACAGATAGAGATGTCGTTTTATGAACCTAAAATCCCGTATCACGATCATTATATTTTTTATATTAAAATATTTGAAATATTTATCATTTTTTAGATATTTGAGTATGTTTATAATTTAACATTGGTTTGAATTGTTTTTATTTTCAGTTTATGTTTATTTTTGAAACATTTTAAAATAAAAATTAGGTGACATTTTTTTTTGAAAATTCAAAGTATCCTCCAGCCGCAACCGAAGACTAATCCCCATCGAGCACTGTCGGACCATTTTGGGGTTGGATCTCCCAAATCCTTTTTTCTCCATTCCCATAACTCGAACTTGAGACCTCTGGTTAAGGGGCCCAGACTCCTTACCGTCTGTGCCAAAGGAATTTGGTATTAGGTGACGTTTTTAATAAACTACTATTTCACTTAAAAACTCAAGTTGATGAGTGATGATTTTGTCATGACTTTTATATTATATTTTTCTAACATATTTCTTGGTTTAAGAGTCATTTGAATTTGAAATTTGGATATTGTACATTCTTAACTAGTTTCATATCAATGAAAATAATCAAAGATCAAATTGATAATTTTCTGTACAGAAATTGAATTTATTCTTGATATGGTACACTTAAGCCATTTAATATGTTTCTTATCATTCAATTAGACGGGAAAAAAGTCATTACTTTTTTTGGGTACATAAAGTCATTACAACTAACGCTAAGTAATATATAATTTTTTCTTCTGAATTTACACCAATATATATCTCGGGAACTTTGCATCATAGTTATTAATATCTTACAATATACGATACGATTCACAAGCCCAGCGATACGATACGATAAGTGTATCATAAGATACAAAAATTAAATCAAAATTTGTAATTTTTAATATATATAAAAAAAATTTTGATTTGCGATTTAAATTAAAAAAACCAAAAAGATCCTTTTTGGAAGAGGATGATGAATTATTCATCATAGATGCTGATAGTGATAATATTAGCCTTAATGATTGATGAATAGAATAACTGATTTGCATTTTAATTACTTATGTATTTTGCTTATTGGATCCTTTTTGGAATATGAATTTATATGATATTAATTATATTATATATTTTTAAATTATTCTTTATTATATTTTTGCATCTTACGATTCGATACGTTTCACGATACAATCAAGCGAACAATACACGATACGTATTGCGATTCAACAATTTTGATTTGCATATATATTATACACCGGCGGACCCGGGCGCAGAAATTTTTTTGGGAAAAAAAAAAATTCACAAGTGTGCTAAGCTAACATCGTCGTCATGGGTTACAGCGGGAAATAGTATCATGATTTTAACGTTTGCATTAGTGATTAGTTATATATAAACGTAAAAAAAAATTAGAGTTTTACAATTATATTAGAGTTTATGGCCTAATACAACTCTAATAAAATAATGAAAACAGATGTCTGACTTTACTCTGATTTTTTTATTTTTTTTTTATTTTACCTTTTTTAAAATATAAGTTATATAATTATTTATTTATTTATCTATTTATTGCCAACATGCTTTTTAAAAAATATTTATTGGGGTAGAATATTGTAACAACCAATTATGATTATTACCAATGTTACAACCAATCAATTTCATCATAGATCAATTATTTTGATCCAACAATTATATTTATTTTCATCTTTTATGACAATGATTTCTATATTTAATGTGAAAACATTAAATATGAGAAATCATAACCATCCAAATGTGAAAATAAATATAAAGTATTAAATATGGAGAATTACAACTATACAAAGATGGAAATAAATATAACCGTTGGATCAACATAATCGATTTAACGGTAAAATTGATTAATAGTAACATTGGTAATAATCCTAATTGGTTGTTACAGTATCCTAACCTATATTTATCGTGGTCTGATATTTATTTATTATTTTTTTTTATGATAAACCATATGTATCTTACACCTAAAGCAATTTTGTTCGAAGGTGAAATTTGTCTCCTCTCTCCCTCCCTCTCCGACTCTCCCCTCATTCTCTTTATTTAGTTTTAATTAGATTTTAAGTTGTAAAATTAGAGCTTTCGAACCTATGCTTTCTCTTCTCAAAACTCATAAGTGTAACTAAGCAAGTTTTATAGAAAAAGTTTTCATAGATATTTCTATGTGGTTGTCTCTTGCATTTGTGTGGATATTCCATTCTAACAAGAAGGATTGGATGATTGGTGGTAGACCGCAGAGGTGGACGCTGGTGGCCTGGTATCACGGTATGAAATTTTCTCTTTTCTCTCTCTCTCACAGAAAGCATCTATGATTGTGCCTTCGGTCTTGTTAGTCTTTACCATGCAGAATGCTTTTGTATTCTTTTCTTTCTTTCGGTAAATGAATGTTTTTGTATTTTATTGTAATCGAGAAATGCTTTTATAGTGTTCAATTGTAATAGCTTTTGATTACTGATTTTTTTTATATTAAGTTGAAGTTTTCTTTACTTTACTTGTTTATTTTTTTAATGCATTTACAAAAAATTTAAAAAAAGAAATTCAGGGGCAGCCCCACCACTAAATATGTAAACATAAATAAAATTTTCTAACTCCGTCAATATATATAGATGTGAAAATTCGACGGTTTATATGATCGATAGAGATGAGAATCAGATATTGATGCTGAAGCACAACAAACCAATCTTCAACTTTTATTTATAAAGCTTCGTTGACTGTATTCAAGATTGGTATCGGTTGGTACTGTCACCTTCTAACTGAAAAAATAATAATAATAGTGACAGTATAATTCACAAGCTGGAATTTAGGATGCTTGCATTATTGGAGCTGCATGTTTCAATTAAATACCCACTTCGTGTTGTGCTAAGAATAATAAGCAATGAGCCAATAATTAATGAAATTCTAAAAACTAATTGCAAAGGATGGTGGAATAATTGCTAGCAGCACCTCATTCTTTATTCCGTATATCGAAAATTGGTGACAGCAAATTAACAAAACGCAGTGGCGAAAGCAACCACAAAAATTTGCATGCACTATGATACACTCATGTCACTCCTCAAGAATCTATATGCATGGAATCCAATTCTTAACGTCCACCAACCCATGTCTCTATCTAAAATTGTTATTAATTGACAATTCTAAAACATGCACGAAAAGTAACGTCATTTGATCACCCCACTTTCACTCACACACACACATAGATTAAAGAATATAATGAAATGATGTCACTAGAATAAAATTACTGATTTATTTATTTTACTCTTTGTCCTTTCCCACAAGTGTATGCATATAAACCCTTGATGCCTTTAAAACACCACACACACACACATTCATTATGGAATATATTGAAACAAAATGGCAAATCCCGGGCTGCATATTTATGAGAATTGATTGTACGTAGTTTTCAACTATGTTGCACCGACGTGGGACATGAGATACGACACGACACGACACTCCGACACGTTAATTCTAAAAAATGCTAAATTTCGACACGTTAGGACATATTTTGATATTATATAATGGGAAAAGTATTTATCCTTTCAAATAACATAACTCATATTCTTTCACTCTCACAAAGAGATGAGACCCACATCTTTACTTTTTTTTGTTAACTCTCTCTCCTCCTTTATCTATCTCTTTCTCTCTCTTAAAATGACATAACTTTACATCCTTTAAAATGACACACACTTTACCCTTATATAATATTTTTAATTTATGTAGTGTATATTATATTTAACATTCGATAATTTAACAAAAAAATAAAGCTAAACTTTTAATATCTGTCAATTTTGCAAAGAAATATAAGATATCTCAAATTTTTATATTAAATTCAATAAAATAGTAATCATAATCCAACGAATCTAATAGTTAGAACTCAAAATGCAACGCAACGTAACTTTTGAACCTTTTATGAGTCTTTGCAATGAGTATTGGAGTGTCAGGAAGTGTCCGACACGACATGTCAGGGATTTTTAAGTGTCGGTGCTTCATAGGTTTTGCAAAGAGTTTATTTTCCATATTTGAAATTGTAATCGAAACTTGTAATCTTTTAATTATAAAGAACAATTTTACTGTTACTTCAAGGCTCGCCCTGAAATATATTGAAATAGTCTTACTAAAAGAAAATTATTGATTTGTTCATTTATTTTTTTGTCCTTTCTTGCAAGTGTATGTATATATAAGCACTTGAAATCCATTACTATTTGATTAATTGAACATGCATTTTTTCTTACTGCTATAGTTAGCTAGCTACACTGAAAACCTCAGAAAGAAAAATAATCAATATTATTCAAGTAAGTTTTTGTCCAATATTCATAATTTTCTTGCAGATGATAGGGTTGGAAGATGTGTATAAGGTAGTGGTAGCGGTGGTGCCACTCTACTTTGCTCTGGTGTTAGGGTATGGTTCAGTAAGGTGGTGGAACATCTTCACAAGGGAACAGTGTGATGCAATAAACAAGCTTGTGTGTTTCTTCACCTTGCCATTCTTCACCTTCCAGTTCACCGCACACATCGATCCTTTCAAGATGAACTTCATGTTTATCATTGCAGACACACTATCCAAGTTCGTCATAGTGGCTGTGCTTGCCCTTTGGGCCAAGTGTAGTAGCAAAGCTAGCTATTGTTGGTTTATAACAAGCTTCTCTTTGTGCACTCTTACAAACGCTCTTGTTGTTGGTGTGCCAATGGTTAAGGCTATGTATGGACCCTTAGGGGTTGACCTTGTTGTTCAAGCCTCGGTTGTTCAGGCTATCATATGGCTCACTTTGCTTCTCTTTGTGTTGGAGTTTCGAAGAGCGGGAATCGAGGGTGCAACAACAAACATGACGGGTGAAGGTGGAGAAAAGAAAGATGTAGAGGCAACTACTACTACTAGTGTAGCTATGGATGTGAATGAGGAATTGGTATTAGAAGATGCTACTATTAGTAGTAAGCCTCCTTTCTTCAAGTTGATGAAGCTTGTTGGGATTAAACTTATAATGAACCCAAACACCTATGGTTGTGTCATTGGCGTTTCCTGGGCTTTCATTTCTAACAGCAGGTACTATTTTTCTTAATTTCAAGGCCATGTTGTTTTTGTATGACTATATCAATGTTGACTATATGTTTGTTTATTTGTTCATGGGCCACATAGAAATTATATATATATATATATAAGCATGATAATTTTATTTTAGTATAAGTTACGCTATCACTCTTGGACTTAGTCATTGATTTTCTACTTGTGTTTAATGGCTCACACTTGACTAATAATTAATTAGAAACATTAGATATAAGTAGATTAACAGTTAAGATACTAGTTATGTGATCTATTGGATGCAAAAGAATAACGAATGAAATCTAGTGTAAATTGTTTATTGTTACACCAAAATAAGTTATATATATGGAAGTAGAGATGGCGAAACAGACTCCGGAAGGCGGGGCAAGCCGAGTTGTTTAACTTGCCGGACTGAGTTTTTTATTTTTATTTTTAAAACCCACTTTAAAAAGCAAGTTGACCCACTTTGCCACCTCTATATGGAATAATAGTTTCTTGTGTTGTTGGAGAAACTATTCTTTCTCTTACTGACTCCAAAAAATATTTGATTTTTTTTAAAACATGGTGGACCCCACAATGTTTTTCTCTCTAAAGAAAAAAATAAAGTTTTTTTCGTAAGAGGAGAGACTTAAATTCTTACAAACTACTTAAATCTGACTAGTCAGAGTCAAAGTTATAGTGTAGTTTGTAACTTTGTAAGAAAAAAGTTTGTCAATATAACTCTCATATATATATATATATATATATATATATATATATATATATATATATATATATATATATATAGTTTCTCATGTTGTATGAGACAATTTGTCTCATACAAAACATAGACAAATAGATGAGATCCACTTATTTTCTTTTTCTCTCTTCTCCTTGGTAGATCTCATCCACTTTTTGTGTATTGCATGAAACAAATTGTCTTATATAACATAGAAACTACATCCTATATACATTTTTGTTTTCAAACGTTATTTATGTGTGAGAATGTGATGTGCATGTATATGTAGGTGGAATTTGGAGATGCCAAGCATGATAGAGGGGTCTGTATTGATCATGTCAAAGGCAGGGACGGGCACTGCCATGTTTAGTATGGGTAAGTGAGTTACATTTATATATAAATATATTGATCATGTATTTATAGTGAATTCTTGATTAGCACTATATATGTACTCTTATGTTAATTACACTTGGTTGTGGTACTTAGCTATATAATTTCAAATTAAGAGGTTGAGAGTGGTATGTGACGTGAGTATGTGTGCATGCAGGTATTTTCATGGCACTTCAGGAGAAGTTGATTTCGTGTGGACCAAGTCTGACTGTGTTTGGTTTGGTTTTAAAGTTCATTGCGGGACCAGCAGCTATGGCTATTAGTGCAATTGTTGTAGGATTGCGCGGTGATGTTTTACGAGTCGCCATCATTCAGGTATATATTTCATTGATCAAACACGATACTCGCACACCAAATTCTTACACTATGTTTAATTGTTTATATATGGGTTGACGAATGACGACGTATAAATTGTTTTTTTATTAAGAACTTGGTATTATAGATTTATAGGAGTCAATGTGAACTTAATAACCAAATAATACATGCTAATAAAAATTTAAATGTCGTTGCATAGAAAATGTGTAAGCATCAATTTCCTTCATTTATTTATATTTCATATAATTCATTTTATTGTATTTTCAAAATCTAACTAACGAATAGTGAATTCGTCTGAGTCATTTTATAATGTACTTGCTTATATATTGCGAGTAATTTTCAGTTGACATGTTATGTTTTGGAATTTATAGTAGCATACTAAATTTGTAATTGGAGTTACGTTGGGAATATTGTTCAACAAGCACAATAACTTTTTGAGTAATTAAATTAATTACTTCAGTGATGTTATATTGGTATGTGACAATGACCACTGACTACATATCAAAACACTTTGAAGTATCAGTGTCATTGATTAATATTCTTATATGATAAATTAGTTCAAACAAAAGAAAAAAGAAACAGGTTGTGGACGAGGACGGCGAGGAATATGGTACAATTGTAGCACATACCATATACTAAAAAGGGCATGTCATTTTTATTATTATCCTTTTGTTTTTGTAAAGCATTGTGGGTAATGTGTGATGCTTAAAGACACAAAATAACTAGAATAAATAAACCAGTTGGTAAAGTTTTCTTGCATTTGGCATAAGCATTTTAGAATAAAAAATGAAAATTTTGGCACAAAGAAAAAAGGTTTAAAATTCATTTAGGATAAAGAAAAAAGGATATTCTATTAAAATTTTCACTCTATCTGGTGCAGGCTGCAGTACCACAATCTATCACATCCTTCATTTACGCTAAAGAATATGGAGTGCATCCGGAGGTTCTTAGCACTGCGTAAGTTTCATATTAACCATTCAAAAGTAATACCAATATATTACCAATTGCATGAGAATCTACAAATATGAATAATCATATATGCTTTTTCGTAAGAGTTTTATAATCCGGCACGCAAAACGAATCTCTATAACATAACACAATCATTTTTCCTACAATATAACTCTTATAAAACCCAACAATATATTACCAATTGCATGAGAATCTACAAATATGAATAATCATATATATATGCTTTTTCTTAATCATAGTTATTGTCTTTATGATATGGGTTTTATAATTCTCATATTACATGTGAATTACAATTTATCTACACACCCTTCGATTTCCGTGCTGACATGTGTCCTACATATAATTTTTTCTAAAATTTAATTCTCTTTTGAATCTAGAATTATAAAACCCTTTTCTTCAATCATAGTTATAAAACCTTTATGATATATATGTACACAAATTTACACAAGAGATATATTATTCTACCTACCAATTTTTTTTTTTGCATACCTTTGTCTATCACCTTCAACACCGTTAAATCTCCAGATTCTGATCTAATGGTATTGAAGGATGGTAGACAAGAGTAATTAGAAAAAAATAGTAGATAAAATAACTTATCTCTTTACACAATTATACCTCTAATTATACTTAGAACTTAATTAATAATATTGTTCCTGCAGCAATTATATGAACTGCATGCTAACATTTTGGACTTTCTGGTTATCAGGGTGATCTTCGGTATGATTGTTTCGCTTCCGGTCTTAATTGCCTATTACGCAATATTGGAGTGTGTTGGACTCTGAGAGATCCCTTTTAAAAATTAGAAACAAAAGCATCGAGAAAATAGGGATAATTCAAACTTTTTGATTCAAGGTTGTAATTTGTAGCAATTATCCCTTTGCAATGTAACACAAGCCTTGAATCCATCTATGTTTTGATGCGGATCCACAATTTGTTACTTTGAACAATATATATTTTTACCACAATTTTTTATATCTAAATATGTGGACATTCAAAGTTGCATGTTATGCGTTTATCCATACGCGCTCTACACATGCATAGAGTTAATCATAAGGTAAAACGAGATGGTAGGTACCTGCATATATTCTGTGATACACGAGTATCTATTTCTTAACTAAAAATTGGAAGAAAAAAATAAAATAGAACTCAAGTTTTATTAACCATAAAAGGATAATTAAGAGAAAAGGTAGAGTTAGGCATGTTATTTTATTCCTGGAAAGATGTACCGAGTCTTTGGTATTATTATATTGGGATAAATAAATTTCATGTGATAGAAAAAAGTTCCTCTCATGTTAGTGAGAGCTCGATGTACGTGTTAATTTTTTTTTTCTTTTTCTTTTTTTCTTTTAAGCTAATGCACTTGATTGTATGTGTAAGAGAAAAACTCCTCTTATGTTGTATGAGAAAATGAAATCCCTATTATATTTTACAATAACTTATTTTTGGTATAACGGGTGTACCTTCTCCTTTGCCCACAAGGAAAAAAATATGGGATGTGCGTAAAAATAATTATAAAGATAAAAATAGTGTAAAAGTATTATTTTTTATCATATTTAATAAATAATGGGAAAAGTGTTTGTCCTTTTAAATAACACAATTTATATCCTTTCACTCTCATAAAGAGGTAAGACCCACACCTTTATATTTTTTTATCAACTCTCTCCTTTATTTATCTCTTTCTCTCACTTAAAATGACACAACTTTACATCCTTTAAAATGATACACATTTTTCCTATAAATGATATACCGAGTATTCGGTACAATGAGAACACCGAAAATATTTTTATTTTTGGATGGTACAACGACTGCACTATTTTCAAGAAAATATTTTCAGTGTTGCGGGAATATCAAACACTCTTACATCTTTTACTAAATATGAATAGAAAAAAAGTAATATAATTACATTATCTTGCGTTTATAATTATTTTCTTTCATATTTTTTTTCCTTTTTAATAGGTACTCCTATGGCACTAAAAAAAGTGCTCCATTTCCATTTACAACATACAGTAGCCTATGTTGGCTTTTGAAGCAGCATTATCGCAAGAGGCTTGTCCTTCAAACTTTTTTTTTTTGTTTTTTTAAAAAATTCGTCCTTCAAACTTCAAACCATCTTTCTCTCTCAGCCATGAAAAACGAGCAGGCCCAGACAATTTGATGACTACTTAGTTTAACGGGCTTATATAGACGAGCCCAATATGATATATGCTGAATGTGGGTAGTCTTTAATAAATACTCAAATTTCTTCAATTAACATTAGGTACAATTGGATATTTGCAAATCACCACTAAAATAATATTTTATTAATTACAAAAATATTTTTAATATTTTCCAAAATTGAAATTTTCAAATACCTGTATTTTTTTTATATTTTAAATTGATTTTTTATTATCAGTAAAAAAAATATTTTAACAATTAAACAAATGTTCTCTTAATTTTTTATTTATATTTTTAATAATTCACTTGTATTTAAAATCACCTTTACAATGCATGATATTTTCTATTTAAGTTTCTTATAATATAATGAAAATGATATATTTTAAATGGATTTATATATCAAACTTTTTTTATTAATTCTTCTAAAGTGAGAAGATAGATTTTAAAATGTGAAGTACGATATTATGATAAAAATAAAGGAATTATAATTTCACAATTTCATATATATATATATATATATATATATATATATATATATTAATGGAATAAGATATTTTACCCATCTTTTTTTTTACCTACTCATTTTTAATATGATTGGATCAGAATCTCAATCTCTTTTCTATTTAGATTATGATCTGATGGTATTAGAGATAAATAGGTAAGGTAAGAAAAAAGTTAGGTAGAATAATTTATTCTTTTATATATATCTATATTATCTCAATCTCAATTATTAATTTCTTATTCAATAATTGTAACTCACCTTTTAAAATGTGTCGCTCATGTCAACCTTTTCTCCCTCCCAGTTACAGCTTACAACTTTATGTCAAAGTGACCAAACCCTAAAAAGTAAATGCACCCATTTCTCCATCGTAGGCCCAAACCAAACTCTTTAAGTAAACTTGTTGGCCCGTAATAAATATCTAGCTATCTCAGTCCCTGGGATAATTAAGCGCGAGTGTTTCGGCCAGTATTTTAAAACTTACAAGGTTTAGGTTATTAGTTCAGTATTTCAACTCGATCAGATTTTAAAATAATATATAATAAATATTAAATTATAAATATCATGTTCAAGAAAGAAAACTGGTCTAATGGTACGTCTTTTTTTCCTCAAACAAGGGAACTAATTTAACATAAAATCGGTTCCGGTATGAGCTGGATTTTAAAAATTAGTTCGATATATGTGAGTACCTGACCAAATATATATATATATATATATATATATATATATATATATATATATATATATATATATATATTATATATATATATATATATATATATATATTTTGGGATAATCCCACTTATATCTAATGGCTACAATTTTTTAGTAGTGTGAGTCATTGGATACATGAGAGTGGATTAATCAAAAAAGATCAAGTGTCTGATTTGAGAGTATGTGATATACACTGATGTTTTATAATCTAACGATATATATATATATATATATATATATATATATATATATATGACATGATCAACTTACATCGGTGTAAGAGTAGTAATTCTCACACTCAATCTTAACCGTTGATTTCCGTCCATCAACATTTATAATCTATTGGGTCAAACTTTATGGGCCAAATTTATTATTAATTAATTAATAATCTTAATCCAATAAATTATAACCATTGATGGACGAAAATCAACGATTATGATCTAAAAGAATATAAGCTTATATCTTTATATATATATATATATATATATATATATATATATATATATATATATATATAAGGGTTTTATAATTCTTATGTTGAATGAGAATTGAAATCTCATGTTGTAGAGATAAAAAACATGTGGGACCCATGTGTTAGAAAAAATTATATGTAGGACCCATGTCAGCACGAAAATCGAAGGGTGTGTAGGAAAAATTGAATTCTAATGTTAAATAAGAATTATAAAACCCATATAGGAATTGAACATATAGTGGCTTAACAAATCTATATTTTAAAAAAGGAGAAAGGATAGCACTACATTTTCAGGTATTTATCATTAAATGAAAACCCAAAATTGCTACATCAAGTAACTTAATGTTATTTTTTTTTGGTAAGTCACGTGTTTTTAAAATGATGGTCCCCACACTAGTGTGGGATATATAGCTTTAAAATGACGAATGTTATGCACTATATATATCTGTTAATGTGGCGGAACATAGTGGCTTAACAAATCTATATTTTAAAAAAGGATGAAAGGTTAGCACTACCTTATTGCCCCAGCTTTGGTTACAAACAGACGCGACTCTGCTCGTCACTTAATGTTATTTTTTATTAGTGGAATCAATGTGAAATCTCACCTACTAATAAAAAAATATTATAAATATTTTTTTTTTAAATATTGCTTGCATTTCTATCTTAAATAAATATACATAAGCATCATATTCATAACTAGGCACGCGCACGTCTATCTCCATAACGTGTATTGAAGGTAGAAGGAAACAAGTGGGCTTCTAAAGAATTGCAAGCTATGATTCAGATGGACGAATGCTAAGGTAGCCAGCTATCATTTTTAGATTTTTACTGAATTTTTTTTAGGGAAAAATAAATCTTATGTTGTAGGAGAACTCTAACCTCATGTCATAAATACATTAAGTGTGGGTCCCACCTATTAAAAAAAAATAAAAATGAGTGACACACTTTTTTATGGTGTGTGTGGGAAGGGTTTGTTTTTTTATGCAACATGAGAAAAACAAACCCTTTTTCATGGGAAAAATACTTATTTAGAAGAAGTGTTTTCTCACGCTGCTGATTAAAAAAAATTGTTTATTTTTTAAAAAGTCATGGTCAATTTCATTATGTTTTTGTGTCTAGGAGATAGAAAAAATGTCGTGTCACATGAGAGATTCAAGGCCCATTTTTTATTTTATTTTTGTATTATCCGTTATTTGAATTCGAATCGAGTAGGATTATATAGTTTGTAAAACTCTTTCTACCAAATTTAACACAATTATGTTTTTAATGACTCAAACTCGAAATCATTGATTAAATTAAAATAGCCTCTTATCAGTTCATTTAGATTATTAATGGTAATTCACTTAATAACATAGCTTGAAGTAATGCATCTAATCTATGTTTTGACTTAGAGCAAATATATAGAGAGGGGACGTGGAGAAGAGAGAAAAGGGAGGGTAAATTAATTTGCTTGACATCCTAAGAGAGAGAATTCTTTTTTACCACTTTGAAAGCAACTTTGACATCCTAATTTATCTCTATTTGATTATTCTTTTTTACCACTCCGAAAGCAACTTGGAGTGAAAGGAAAAGAATTTTTAAAAAAAAAAATGGAAGATAAATGTGCTTTGACATTTTATTCATGTGTTTATGGATCATATCATACTAGGCAAATTGGAAAGCAAAACTTTTCAAAAGAAGGAGAAAAATGAATATGATCATTGTGCTTACCTTTCATCAACAGCGTTCTCTAGGAATCGGTTTATATCGGATCAAATTGGTTGTTCTTTTCACAATTGTGCCATTTGAGCATGAAGAATGAATTGAATTGCAGCTCTCACCACTGAATAGGAAAGATGAAAGAAAAATAAATGAAATTTATGCAACGTTATAATGACTTTGCATATTTGATTATTGAGAATATCACATGCATCAAAGTTTTTAATTCTTAGAAGAGCAATTGATGGGAGAGAATATATTTTTTTATTTTTAGTAAACGATCTTTTTAATGGTTGATATATGCTTAATATAATCATTATTACCCAAACAAATAAATACCGAATACTTACGACTATATAAACCGCATCAAGCCATCGGTATGGCTAAAAAAGTGAAATCACTCATTATAATTCCAAAACTCAAAGATAAATTAGTCAAACTTTAAAAAATCAATAATATTAATATATAATAAAAAATGTAATGGCTATAGTTGAATATATGATAAAATCCCCACAATTAATGGGCCACATGTATGAAAATCAATCATTTTAATATAGTAGAAAATAAATATAATTAATATGTGTTACGTGTATGAAAAAAATACAAAAAAAAAGGAAATTAAAAATTAGTTAAAAGAATTAATTGATTGTCCGAATGAGAAGAAAAACAACAATCGTAAACATTGCGTTAATCATTTTAAAGTTGGCTAATCGGTGCATTCTTCTCTTCTACCAAAAATAATTAATATATTATTCTGAAAAATCCTACACTGTGATTTTTTTCCATTCCAATACAGTTGTTACAATTGATCATTTGCCACAAAATTGTTATAGCTTTTGCCTCCAAAATCACAAATTGTAACATTGTTTTTCCTTTTCAATATTAACAAAATGATTTGTTTTGTTTTCTACAAAGGAATTCATTAACTCAAACGTTCGTGCTTCTCACGATTGTTGTTCTTCGTTATTTTAATGTTACAAAAGTTGTTGAATAACACCTAATAGTATCTATAAAAAAAGGCTGGAGGTTTTATCTTAAGACTTATCACATGACCTTCTCTTATAATTAAATTCAAACTAAAAACTTAACATGAATCATGATTCAATTAGTTTAAGTGAACGAAATTGTTGGATTTTTAAAACATTACTAAAAATGGAGCTCCGTTGTCAAAAGAAAAATGAAAATAGAAGGCTGTCAAAAGAATAATAAGGATAAAAAAAACTAAGGGAGAGTTAGCCCCAAATTTGGCGTGTGCATGACAACTTCTAAATTTATTTTTATTTTCAAAAAAATCGATTTATTTTTTAAAAAATCAATTTATTTTCCTTATCTATAAAATGAACCCACTAAAAGGAATTGGTTCAAAGGTACATGTTTTACTCGGCTTAAGCAAGGTCTTAGGTTCAAGTCCTTGTGAATGCAAAAAATTCTAAAAATTTTAAAAATAAAGTTATAAGAATTAATCCCCAAATTTGGTGTGTGCACAACTTCCAATTTTTTTTTCAAAAAAATCGATTTATTTTTTAAAAAATCAATTTATTTTCCTTATCTAGAAAATGAACCCACTAAAAGGAATCGGTTCAAATGGTACATGTTTTATTCAGCTTAAGCGAGGTCTTAGATTCAAGTCCTTGTAAATGCAAAAAATTCTCTTTGAGAGAGTTAGCCCCATCATGAACGGCCTCAAACAAGATTGTCTTCCGTGAAGAATACATATGGTTTATCAAAAGAAATAAAAAACCCTCAACTTAATTACACAAATTAAAAGAAATAAAAAATACATATTCTCTCTATGTGAGGGATTGAAATCTCTCAATGGAAATAAAAATAAATAAATTATGTTATGAAACATAATTTTTTCCCGAAAAATTCTTCTATAAAATAAAATAAAATTATTCTTCTCCTTAAAAGAAGCAATATAACATAAGGGTGCTAGAGAATATAATAGTTGTCATATGAATACACCAAGTCAAAAACTTCATCATGGATAGTTCAAAGGCATTGTTTATTAAGTCACACATAAAAATTGATGAAAATATATACCTTTTTGTAAGCTTCAAGGAAAACTTAGCACATGTGTTTATGTGACGTTACTACGCCAAAACCACATGCCAGTGATGTCACCGCCAGTTGCGGTATTATATTCTATATAATCTAACAAAGAGAATGAAGGAACATGATCGATTGGAAAACGATGAGAAAACGTTTTACTTCTTCAACGTAAGAAAATACATGTGTTACAACATTCATATACAAACGTTTATTTGTTTTTGCCTTCATGTCTGGTATTGTTTTTCTCTTTCTTTCTCTCCTGTCAACTAACTATCTCTAAAGCAAAGGTACTTACCCTTATGATCACAATCATCTTCTGCTACTAACCAACTTGTTTTTCAATTTGATTTCGATAAATAGTTACACACAACAAAGACATAGCGTTGTGTTTTGTTCTGCTTCTTAATGCAGAAAATGAAGCTACCTGGTCGTGTAAGCTACTCTTTCCTTCATTCATATATTATATGATATACATTTTTATCTGTGTTATTACCATTGATTCAATTCCCGTTTATCTATGTTGTTTATGTGAGACACTAGTTGAAGCTGAAGCCTTTATCTAAAAGGGTCTTTTTTTTTCTTAAGTAATCATGCTGTTTCTTTTCGTTTTCCTTTTAATTTTTTTCAGGACTATAAATTGTTATGTGGGCATGAAGGGTTGGAGAGATTTGAAATATTGCAATGTTTTCGTATGTTTTACTTCTTCATCTAATCTTACCCTCTTTATCTTGTGTTACCAGGAATTTTTGGCTGCTGATCCAAGGTGCAAAAAATCTTGCCTTTGTGGCATCTTGGCTGTAGCTTCTTTTCTTTGTGCTATTTTGCTTTTCACGAGTTCATTCTTTGCAGAACGCTACAACCAGGTATATATTAAATCCTTACCTCAGGATAAACAAGTGAAATGGTTTTCTATGCTTGGTGTTGTTTTAAGGTTACTATTCATATGCCAACTGGGGTTGACCCTAATGGTTGATTTTCCGCTCATTAAAAATGCATAACTTGTACAACTGGTTCGAATTCTTGTCGAGATTGGTGGTTTTACTTTGACTTGGTCTTGAAATGTTGGGGTTGGCCACTCCTAGTATTGAAATATTAGGATGTCTATTTGTAGATCAAATAATCAATTGGACTTGACTTTGATGAAGTAGGGATGGGATAATATACAGAAGCAATTCAACCCAAAAACTTAAATTTTTGGGTGAGACTACATTAATAGTTTTATATATTTCACCACGCCCTCTCACACAAGTTGGGGTGGTGAGAATCGAATCCGGTACACCGAGGCTCTGATATCATATAAAGAACCAATTCAACCCAAAAGCTTAAGCTTTTGGGTGAGGCTACATTAATGATTTTATATATTTCAACAGATACATATTCTTCCAAATTCTGATCATCCTTTTGGTTTCATGCTACAGAAACTATCAAGATGGAGACTGAACTTCCAGAATTTGGGAATTGATAAATGCAAGGTTCATTCTCTTGCTGTGTATGCCTTCCTGCACCAGACTAGATGCATGTACATTACATAATATTTTAGATGAGTCATTCATTGTCTACTATTTCAGATGTTCAAGTTTGATGCTTATATTTGTTTGTCTTGTTTAATAGAATCAGTGCAGGCCTAGTGGAAGTCAAGCATTACCTGAAGGTATAATCTCAAATACTTCCAATTTGGAAATGCGACCTTTGTGGGGTCCTCTCATTACTACGAAGGGTCATTCCACAATAGATGTGAGTTTCATTTAGTCTGTTATGTGACCTATCAAGATCATATATTATTAGGGTCATTCATTTTCTCCTTAGTGAAAGGAAATTTTGTTAGTACTTAGTAGTTGGCTTATTAAAATCGATTCAGATACCTCTCTAGTTTCACAAGTCGGGGAATCTTGTGCACCGGGATTTGCCCTTTATTTATATTGTGTTGTGTTTAATGCGGCGAAAGATTACATATTTACATGTTCAGATTTAGTGAGCCTTGAAATAACTTTTTACAATCTTATACTCTCCATGTAGATTTTTTAGTGTGAAGTTATTGATTTAGGAAAAGTAGTCTCTTTAACAGAGTTCAGCCTCATTTGCATGCTTTTTGATGCTATTCTTCTCCTAGTTATTTTTCTTTGCTTCTGAGTACGTATTGACTTGGAGACATTTGAACAGATTAAGGCAAATGCATCAGCCAATTTGTTTGCAATGGCAGTGGGGATAACGCAGAAAGATCTTGTGAACAAGATGGTCAAAAAGGTCCTTCAATTGAGTTTTGTACAGATTTCTCAATACTAATATTCTATTTTGAAGTTTCATGACTCTTTATACACCAAATTGCAGTTTCTAGCAAGTGATTTCGTTGTGATGCTCTTCCACTATGATGGTATTGTTGATGGATGGAAGGATTTTGAATGGAGTAATCATGTCATTCATGTGTCTGCAATCAATCAAAGTAAATGGTAGGTGACCAAAAGTTTCATTAACATCAATAATTTAAAGAATTTCAGTTATCCTTTAAGTGTTTTTTTCTTGTACATGTTTTCAACGACTAGGTGGTTTGCCAAGCGTTTCTTACACCCTGACATAGTTGCAGAATATGACTATATTTTCCTTTGGGATGAGGATCTTGGAGTTGAAAATTTCCACCCTGATAAGTATGTTCAATTTATTCTGTAAACAGTTGACCATAATCTTAAGGATTAGTGGTTGATATTTTCTAGTTCAATGATTTTAGGTATGTTTCTATTATAAAAAGTGAAGGGTTGGAGATATCTCAACCAGCACTTGATCGTGACAAATCGGAGATGCATCATCAGATAACCGCACGTCAGAGGAGATCACAAGTGCACAGGTTGTCAATAATGATTTTTTTTTTTTATTGTAAGAAACATTTTTATCTTTAATTTTTTGTCTCAGCGCATAGCATCTACGATTAACACTAAAAACTGTTCGGAACTCGGTTCCCTTCAACTCGGCTAGGAAGTCTTTTATGCGGAAGTCAATCAACAAGATCCTCTATTTCGGATCTCGGCAATACCTTGGCCTGAACACAACCAGATTTTAACGTGGGAAAACCTTCTCCAATGAAGAAGTAAAAATCCACGGGACCTAGTCCAGATCAAAAAATTTCACTATGAAAATAATGGTTACAAAGAATCAAATACACCAAAGTGGTGGTTAACACAACCTCTCCAACAATAGTTATAATCAAACTACCCTAGAGATGTTTCACTCAAACTCTCTCTAGAGATCTCTCAAATGCAAAGCATAAAGTTTTGCTCAAACAATCAAATAATTTTCTCTCAAATTTTCTCTCTCAATCTAACCTTGCCTCCACCCACAACTAATGAGGATTTATAGAGGAGGTGAAAATTAGGGTTAGGGTTTTTGGAAACCCCTCAAATGGGCTTGGGTTTAACATTGAAGGAGGAAGCCCAACAAAAACCACTCCCCGTTAAATCCGACTGAGTGTGGGGTGGAGAAAATCCTTGTAAGCAGCCTTACCTTCGCATAATTGCAAAGAGGTTGTTTCCTGGATTCGAACCCATAACCTTTCAGTCATGAAGGAACATTTCTACAATTAACTATATAGAACACAAATAGTTTCAACTTTATGAGGGATGGCTAGTTCCTATTATCTCATTGGTTAGACAATGGGTTACCAATTATCATCAACACAACAAACAGAATGCAATATGTACTTGTAGGCTATAGCTTTTTTTTTTTGTTCTTGCAGTTAAGGCATTTAGTAGTTTAGTTACTTAATAACCAAATTTCTGAGTTCAAATTTCCTCAACCTGTGGTAATGAACTTTCATTGACAAACCATATAAATAAGCTTAAAAGTGGATACTTACTCGTGTCTATGTATATTGTGTATGTTTTTTGGTCATTGCGGGATCAGAAGGATTTACAAACCCAGTGGTAGTGGTAAAGGCTGTGATGAAAGTAGCACTGCTCCTCCTTGCACAGGGTAAAAGTTTCTTTTGCTAACTGTTAATTTAATGTGTATTCCCTTTATATATTACTTTAAAGAGAGTTAACTATTTGTTTTAGATGGGTAGAAATGATGGCTCCTGTTTTCTCAAGAGCTTCATGGCATTGTGTTTGGTATATGATCCAGGTGCACCATTCTGTTATGTTAATGCTGCTGCTGATGCTGCTTTTGCAAAAGGTTACATATATTCATTCATCATTTATGGTTTATTTTACAGAATGACTTGATCCATGCATGGGGTCTAGATTTGCAGCTTGGCTACTGTGCTCAGGCAAGTTAAGCTTGTTATTTTTTGGTTCAATTTGATGATTATCTATTCTCTATATGTTGAATATTCCCCCTCTGACATTCTCTTATTTCTTTTACTTTTACCTTTACTTGATGGAAATTAAAATGTAAGTAATGCATGTCATGTTCCTTAAGTGATAAACTATATATATATAAAAAAAAAATCATTGTTATTATTACTTTTCCTGCTTAGTTTATAATAGATGTCCTTTTTGCTTTTGGGCTTCCATAAATAACAAGTGACCTTATTTAGGGTGATCGAACAAAAAATGTTGGTGTGGTGGATGCTGAATACATAATCCACTACGGTCATCCTACTCTTGGAGGCATAGATGAGACTGAGGTAAAAAATATGGCATAGCATCTTTATAAGAGAGTTTTACTTCACACAAATGATTGTCCTCTTTAGTTTGCAAAGATTATAATTTGTAGTATGATTCATATTTGGAACATGTGCCTCTAATTCTCTCTGCCTTGAAACTGAAAATTATCTTTGATTTGCAGGTTTCATCTCACGCAAAGGATCACAGAGCTGATGTAAGTTACAGTCTTAGTATTTCAACCGAACCCATTGGCACACTGTTTAAATTTTATAAGATTATACTTACTACTATTTTAACTTTACTACTCTTACTACCTGATTGGTCATCGTTAGATCAATTTGAAATCAACGGTAGTTAATTTTTTCCATTTTTGAACCGTTGATTTTAAATTGATTCAAAGGTAACCAATCAGGTAATAAGACTACTAATAGGCTAAAATGATAGTAAATATAATCTTCCTCATTTTATAATAGCAAGTTGTTTTTTTTCTGTCCAAAATTACTCATCGCCTTGGATTCAGAATCCATTTTCTTTGAATAATGCTTCTGGATTAGCTTGTGCTAGGTTGTATGATAGGAAAGAAAAACATATTTTAATTTAATTGTTTTGTTCTTTAGCCCAATGCAAATCTCTAAATAGATGGAAAACGATGGGTTTGGTACATTGAATTGAAACCTTTTATGTAGGTACTTGTCACCTTCAATGACAATCACCTCTTATCTTCTTTTGCAAATTGCTTTGCCATTTAGCTCAGATGATCATTTGTTCACCTCCATAAGTAAATTTCTATTTATCACATACATATCAGATTTCCTCAATGAGAAAACTTTTATGCCAAACAAATAATATGTAGTCCTTATCTAAATGATGCTGTTGTTGTCACTAATATAATATTCTGGATATGGTGCAGGTGAGAAGACGTTCTTACCACGAGTTAGAAGTTTTTAGAAAACGATGGCAAAAAGCAGTTGAGGAGGATGAATGTTGGGTTGATCCATTTCAATAGCCAGTGCAAGAATTCAACTGATAGTTAAAAGTTTTGTGTAGTTTTTCTTAAAAGAAGAGAGATATTCTTACTACCAAAATCTTTTACTACTAAGTTACTACCTATCTAATCACCATTGCATCAATATTTTCTCTTTTTTCAAAAAAATTTTAGTATTCTCTCTCTTTGATTCAATGGTGATTAGATAGGTAGTAAGTTAGTAGTAAAAAATTTTGGTAGTAAGAATATCCTTCCTCTTCTTAAAATACACATAATTTATGTAAAGAAAAGGAAACCCAATTAGCACCTAGAGCAAGTGTTGATAGTGGGAAAGGGCCAACCCAGTTCAAATACCCACTTCGTGAGTGTCTGGAGAAATGAATACTCTAGACAGTCTTTCCCCTGCTTTTTGCAGAGAGAGACTGATTCGAACCCGCGACCTGACACACCAGGACAAGCAAAGCTGACAGGGAAGTGATTAAAAAAAGCTTAGTACATTTTTTTATTTTTATTTTTTTAGCATCCGAAAGAGTAACACAAGTTCCCGGGAAAAAGTTTGTTTCTTAATTAAGCTCTGTGCATCTTGTTTAACCTTTCCTTTTTCACCTTTTCCTATGGAAATGGTTTATTCTGTCCTATAGTAAAATGTAAAGTGTTCTCCCATACCTTAATGGAATTTCCTATTACTTTTGTTTCACCTTCCATATTCAACATTAAGTCTATGAACGGATCCTAAATCATGTATGCATTGACATTCAGTGAAAGTTAACTATCCCTCTATTTGTGGTTCCAAGAAATGAATATCTAAATGATCAATATGAGAGGATAGTAAATGTAGACGGTATGGTCATAGTCCTAACGATAGGATAGTAAATGTAGATAGTATGGTCCTATTTAAACTATGACTGGGTGAAGGAGGCACACTTGAGTTCACACATGGTAAGAAGGATATTCATAAGAATCTCTGTAGCTTTTTGTGCTATTTTGTCTCTTACCACTTCGTCGACCTTGAGACATTCACAAGTTTTGGGACACAACTTACAAGACCACAACAGCAAGGTGATATATGCATTTTATGCACTATATAATATATATATCAATTTAAAGAGGCATGATCCTTTGACACCAGTGTTAAATTTGAAATTTGACACCTCATCTAAGAGCCGTTAGATCAAAAAAGATCAATGGTGTCACATGCTTACAAATCAAAGTCGTTGATCTTTTTTGATCTAATAGCTCTGGTGTCAAATTTCAAATTTGACACTGGTGTCAAAGGATCTGCCTCCAATTTAAATGAACCAACCAATAGTGGTGATGGATTTATGTATATGACTATATGGTGATCCAAATAGTTGCAGTTTTTAAAGTTTCCACAAGCTAAAGAAAATATGTCTGCAGGAAAATAGAAATACCAATATGGTGGTGACATATTGACTTACCAATCATTCAACATGGATGGAACAAACATGCTAGCTCATTAAAAATAAATAAATAAAATTAAGGCAGAATAATGAAACAGTCACTACCCTTCACATTTTATCCTTAAAATATGCTTTGAACATCACATGGGTTGGAGCCAAGATGAGGTCAGAAAGATTCCCAAACAATGTTTTCTAAAGACACCAGATTCAGATGCAAGTCCAAAGCTTACAACCGTACTACTCATCCTTACAAATTTAAACAATGCTGATAAATATTCATGCTTTATAAACATAACAAAAGTATTAGTATTAGTATTAGTATTATACAACACTTTAGAAGACACAGAATAATACAAAGACCAAGTCTTTTTGTGTTGACAAATGGGAGTCAATTTTGTAGCAAAGAGCAATGAACCAACAACTTACAAATACAGCAGGTTGTAGCTAAGGCTTAATTGCCTTACTACAACCCAACTACCACCCACTTTTATATATATATATATATATATATATATACTGTTGGGTACACCAATATGCATTAATATCATCACATCTATCTTCTCCACCAACAATTAAAACCCATCAACACAGAAACTTTTAGCCAAAAATAGTGCTCTTCAGTCCCCTCTATCCAAGGTAAGTAAAAAGCTAACCATCTGCCCCTCTTTTGTTTCCCTCTAAGAGTTGCCCATTTATCAATTCTGGGACCACCCAAATCAATATGCATGACACAGATTATTGCGAGGGCTAAATGACACCATTTTACTTTGATTACAAGTTTGGCTCAGCGGTAAGCTTGCTTGCCGTGGTGTGTCAGGTCGCGGGTTCGAATCAGCCTCTCTGCAAAAGGCAGGGGAAAGGCTGCCTAGAGTATTCCCTTCCCCAGACACTCACGAAGTGGGTATTTGAACTGGGTCGGCCCTTTACAAGTTTGGTTAAAAACTTCCATTTGTTGCATCAAACGAGAGTAGTAAAGATACAAATTCACAAACCAGTAATATGCGTTTATGATTATCAAGATAATAACTTTTTATTTATCAGGTAACAAGCATATCTAATCTAAGCCAAAGAAACCATGAATGCTAGTTTATGCTACAAGAGAAAACAGATGCTTGGGGAAAGTGAAGGTAATTGCAGGATGAAGAGTGGATTTAGGACTAATCACCATATAATATTCAATAAAAAAATCCACAAGTAGAACAGCTCATTGTTAAAATAAACAAATTGAATAATTAAAGGAAGAAACCCACAAGTCCTCTTAACAAAATGAGAATAAGTTGTAAAGTTTCATCTTAGTCTTAGCCAAACGACAGCCTCACTGAGCACTAGCATTACTATATTCATTCAAAAAAGTTAAAAATTATCATCAACCCCAATATCTCCACTTAAAGGGACAAACTTTCTTGATTCCTGATATATACTATATCATATATTGATATTCTCACAATTAGACAATGTGCTATCTCCAGGCACTCCTAAAAAATCCCAGTAAGAACTGCATAAAGAAGAAAAAAATTCCTGCAAATAACAATCCCTGAATAATAATAATGATGATAATGACAATTAATAAACAAACAAATCTAAGAACAGATATTCTTCACTTCTCATTCACACTTGGAACGGAACTAATTAAAGATAACCCTAAATTTCAATTATTCTTATAAAATTATAATAAGGGGAGCAAGGAAGAGGGAATCAAAGATGGCATCCAAAGCAATTACAGGTCTTTGGGGTGAATGAACAGAAACCAAAAGGTCTATTGGGAATGTTGCAATTGATGGCATAGCAACATGGAGAGGGCAAGCAGACCCCTTTTGCTCCACCACAGCAAGTGCACAGAGCACATATCTGGAAGCTTCCAAGCTTCCTTCTGCTCTCATTCATCACCATCATCATCTCCATCTTCCCATCCTCCATCACAGGCACCATTGGAACTGACCCATTTGCCTCCTACCTCATAAAAAAACATTCTTTTTTAAATTCACAGTACTACCCATGAGAAAAATTCACAAGAAACATTACTAGGAAAACAAAAAGTAGCTAGATCAATTAATTGAATTCAAAAGGGTAGACTTAGATTTTGTGTGAGAGAGAGAGAGAAAAGAGAATACTCACATGGAACAAGCTCGCTTCATTGGCTAAAATGGACAAAAAAATGAGAGAGATGATGAGGCCATGAGCAGGCATCATGGTAAGTTTGGTACTGTTTACTCTTAGGTTTGTGTTTGGAAAGGGGTTGTTAATCTAGCTTCAAATTGGTGTATCATAAATGTGTTGTTTGGTGCCTATTTATGCAACAATGTTTGAGGTTTGGCTTGTTTAAGGTTGTAAATGGAGTTATAGTAAACCAAACTAAACAGAAGAAGAACTAGATTTGCAGATTGCACAAGTAAAGGAAGGAGTAGAAACTAAGAAGACAAGGCAAAATGAATTATTATGAGTTGGAAAAAGTGCTATAACAAAGAAGAACAAGTACAACAAGAACAAGGGTTTCCCTTTATCTCTATAGAGGTAAAGAGAAAAAAGAGAAGAGAGAGAAAACTAAGACATTTGATTTGATTGAGAAAAATCAAACTCTTTCTCTCTCTCTTTGTCCATCAAAGTCAAGTATAAAAAGTAATTAGTCCTGTGTTCAAACCAAATGTGTGAATGTCTGTCAACCAAATAAATGCACAAAATTAACAAACAAACAAAAAATGTAGTAAAATACAAATACAACTATACAAGTTACAGTAAGAAAGAAATAAAATTAGTGTGGACCTCATTATTATTGTGTGTTCATGTGAACACAAGCACTACATGTAGCAGATGAGTCTTTACATTTTCTCTCATAATAGATGCAAGTTGGCACTCACATACAAGCTTATGTTTTGGAAAAGACACGATCATAAGATATTTTTTTATTGGACGGGTATAAAACGCGTGAAGCAATATATATATACATTTTGTGTTTCTTTTCTTTTCTTTCTTTTTTTAGAGTAAATATTATTTTTGGTATTCAACAAATAAAAAAAATATAAAATTCATTTTAATTCTTTAAAAAAAAAGTATTTCTATTAGTCTTTTCTGATAGACTAATATCTAGGGATGCGTAAAATAACTAAAAAACTGAATCGAACTATGAACCGAATCCGAACCGTTCTTAAAATAACCGATTTTTTAAAATTGATTCATGAACCGAACCAGTTTTAAAAAAATCAGTTCATGAGCCGAACCGGTTTTAGAATCAGTTTGAGAACCGAACCATTTTGAACCGAACCGAGTCGTTTCCGAACCAAATCAAATTGAATTTTATAACTTTATTTTTTTAATTTTTTTCTTTTCAATAGAGGGTCGACCCGAACCGGTTCTGAACCGAACCAGTTTTGAATCGAACCACTTTCGAACCGAACCGAACCGAACTATTTAAACTAATTCGGTTTGGTTTTTTCAAAAAATCCAGTTCGGTTCGGTACATACACATCCCTACTAATATGGATCATATTTAAATTTCAAAGAAACTATAATTTCAAAAAATTAAAATTTCAAAGAAATCATCAATCGATTTTTTTTTCTCGTAAATTAATTTGGACCCGTGTTTTTTTTAGTACTAAGGGTATTTACGCTTTTTGTTAATAGGATAAAATAAAGATAGATTATATGTTGGATACTTGGCATACAAATTTTGAAATCGACTTACATAAGATAATATTATTACAAATATTTATTTTTTTTTATAAATTTAATTATGTATTTTGAAGAATACAATTATAATAGAGTTTATTTTTTGAAATATATAATTGAGGTTGTAAGAGTTTAAAAAAAAATTATAAACATAACCCTTCTCATATTATTCATCATTATAATAGAGGATATAGTCTAAAAAAAACAGCATGAATAAATAATTTACAATCATTTTTAAGTTGAAATTAGCTTTAGAATAATGGATTTTATATTTACAAATATGTATTTATTTTTTTGAAAAAAATATTGTAATATAAAATTACTTTTGAAATATAAAACAAATCAAAAAATTAAAAATTAGTTAATAATTATATTCAAATACTAATGTTTAAGACTGATTTTGTAGATCAGTCTCTTGGTCCTACGAATGCTTAATTTGTTTTGTTTTGTACATATTTTTCAAGTTTTTTACTTTGTGTACGATTTTCTTTTATAAATCTTTGGTTAAAATAAATGATCGATCCATATAAATTATATTCATCTGTATTTTGAATTTTATAAAAAAAATTCTTGGCAAATTAGTCGTCATTTATGATACAATTATTTACAAAATGATCTGTGTTATTGGGGACATGCAAAATAACCAAAAAACTAAACTGAACAGAATCGTTCTTAAAATAACTGATTTTCAAAAACCAATTCATGAACCGAACCGATTTTTAAAAAACCAGTTCATTAACCGAACCAGTTTTTAGAACCAGTTTAAGAACTGAACCATTTTGAACCGAACGGAACCGATCCGTTTTCAAACCGAATCAAATTAATTTTTATAACTTTATTTTTTAATTTTTTTTTTCTTTTCAAAATAGGGTCGACCCGAACCGGTTCCGAACCGAACCATTTCTAAACGAACCATTTTCTAATCGAACCATTTAAACCGATCCGATTCAGTTTTTAAAAAAATTCGCTCGTGCACACCCCTATGTGTCATAAGTTCCTTATAGCTATAAGAAGAAAATTAATAAAAAAAAATTTAGAGGAACTAATTTAAGAGCATAGGAAAACTAAGGACATAAAATAACATTAAAGCACCCACCCATATCATATAGGGTTGTTTACTTGTTTTTGGTCCATTGCAGGTTGAGCCAAATGTTACCCGTCTCTATATAAGTAATAAATTATTCGAATTAGTCTGTATTTTTTTTTTGTATACATGTCTGTATTTTTTATTTTATTTGCATAAATAGAGTTTAAAAATTTTAATTTAAAAAATTTATTTAATTAATATAGATTAAAAAAATTAAATTAATCTATCAAAAATAATCAAAATTAACTATTATTTAAATAAATTACTTTATACTACTTTTTATTTTAAAATAAATTTTAAAAAAACTAATAATTATTGTCATTAATTCTAAAGTTTTCGGCTTGTTAGTTAATCAGCTTAGGCCATACCGACTTAAGCAAAACAAGAGTAACCAAAAAAAATTTACTTTATTTTTTTCCAATCAGTTCTTTTGGCAATCCAATTAATCCGATTTGAATACTGTTAAAGTAGCTCTCTTAAAATTATTTTTTTCATTTTTAAAATTCGAACTCGAATTCTCTAATTATAAGAATCAAACTCCATAGTTAGTTTTTTATGGAGTTATTAAGCGTACTTGTTGAACTCAACTCAATTTAACATCTTTTTTGTTATATAAGTTCAACATAAAATTCCATTTAACACTCCCAAAAAAGTAATATTAAGTCGAAGCTAGGTGATGGTAAGAAGTACTTTAGTAACAATAAGAAAGTGTAGGGACTCGAAGGGGGAAAAAAGAAGAAGAACAAAACAAAATATAATTTTTTTTAAAAAAAAAATCTAAAATAAATCTTCTTTTACGTTTTCTGATACCCATTAGGTGTGGGAGTATTTCTTATTTAAAAAAACTGCCTCTCCATATTAGTGCTTTTACATTAATTTGAATTCTTACTTAAATTGTCAATAGCTACGTTTGAAAATTAGTTCTTTCATATTTAGTTTACTATTGTGTGTGCTTTTGCATGATTTTATTGGAAATGATAGATACATAGACAAAAAAATCTAAAAAAATCCTCACAAAACACTTTAATGTAATGCAATGATTTTTAAAATTTCTCAACTACTCTTTAATGCATTGAAAAATTATTGATTGCGCATTTATTGTTTATCTAATTTTATATCTTCGAGGTTCAGGTAGATATTGATCACTAACTGTGCCACTCGTTTTTTGCTTTTTAAGTATATTTGCTTTTTAAGTCTTTGCAGTTCTGGGGCAGTTAAGTGTTAATCAATGAAGCACTCTTAATTAACAAGTCCAATAAATTGTTCTTTTCAGATGTTCAGAAAACTAGCCCAGTAAAACACAGATTTGGCTGGCAACACAAGAATGCAAAATACATTATTAGCCCAAGATAGTGACAAATCTCATTACACCATTCTCTGTGAATAACAATATTAATGAAAGAAGAAAGAATCTACAGAATACCTGCATAAGCTTATTGATAGCAAGTACTAGAATCAGTTAGCAACACATAAAATACATGTATCTTCAGCCACAGAAATCCTAAATCTAATAAGGGGCAAGTTATATTTATAAATTTTTTATTTATAAATTACACTATGTACTATGAATAGTACATACTCAAGTAGTATGTACTACTCTTACAAACTATACTGTGTAGTACAGGTAATATACACTATGTACTACCCGTACTATATAATATAGTTTGTAAACAAAAAGTTTATAAATATAACCTTGCTCATCTTATAAAGCCTCCACAAAAGATTTAAATTCCCAAATATGATTTAGTTGCATGTGAACTGTTAACCAAACTCCAAGTCAAAAAGGACCATCCACCCACCTTTGAGTGAAGCATGTAATTGAGTAATTTGTAGCCTGAACCCTACAAGAACAAGTCACATTTGCTTTGAGGCTTGAAATCTGCATAACAGCATATAATTAACATGTTGTGCTTCTGCTGCCACTAAAATTCACAGTTTAAACTCTTTACCCTTCAACTTCTGCAAAATGAACTCTATCCAGGACAATCAATCTCTACAAAAAGAATAAATATATCATGGGAAAGTAGAACTAGGAATAAAATTCTAGAACAGTAGCTTTTATTTTGACTTGAAAAAAATATACACGCATAAATAACCAAGACTTCCTTGGACTGCTGCTAAATTCTGATAAGAATGTGCAAAAATATGAAAAATAAAAGGATATTGAATCCTAGTGATGGCTTGACGTTGAAATAGACAGCATAAACCCAACAGTTTCTGAAAGAAAAGGCTTTGCAATGAATTTCAAACCTGCACCAAAGAAAGATTCACACAGGAGCCAAATATTGATCATTATACATTTCCAGAAAGAAATATTTTACATATTGGGAAAACTTTAAATAGAGTGACTAGCTTAAGGACTGAAAAAGAAACGTTCACATTGGATTTTGACCAAATGTGACAAATATTTGTGAAATTTATACAATTTGGCAGCATGAAAATCCAGACCAACTGAATCTGTCAACAGCATTCAATAGCAGGTTGACTCAATCAAATTGACATGAACTCTGTAGTGTCTGCACATCTCCAGCAATGGGAAAATCAATTTACAGATTGCCCTTTTCTCCCTTAAAAGAAAAAATTGTAAAAAGAAGATATGACCCTTTCCAAGAGACATCATTATCCCTCATCATCAATGTTATCATCACCAGAAGGAATCTGTCTAGTCTCTGATAATGAAAGCCTCCTTGGATTCGGTGAGGCTGTCTCAACAAGTCCTTCTGATGATAAATTTAATGCAGCAGTTCCCGATGAAGAACCCAACAGACGCCGTCCTGGGACATCGGCTGAAGGTGATACAGATATATTATAGGTGAAGATTCCCATTGGATGATCAAACTTGCAACTTGGGCCAAATTTGCATATGCCATAACGTGAATAAAATACACACAAAGGCTCTCCCTGTAGGAAACGGGACACTACCTCTATCAGCTTGTACCAAAACAATTGCATGTTACTTTACAGCATTTCACACATATTTGAAAGAAGGAAATAATAACAAAGTTATACTAGGCACATATTTCGGAAATGATATGCTACATCAAAAAGCATAGGAATCAACTTCAATAACATCAGATATCACAATTTGATTTAGACAATGTAACAAGGAAAACGCATACTTCTAACAACTCAAAACTGATTAACATTGTTCTCATCATATCTAATGTCTTCAATTTTACAAAATTTAATGGCTTGGTTACTACTACAATTCTTCTGTGTCCCAATTCAAACATCTGTAACGCTCATGCATAGTTCAATGATAGGTTTTCCCATGTAATGTGATTTAAACCATTTATGGGATGTTATGCATAGAACTAGGACATGTTACTTCAAAATGTTAAAAGATAAAAATAATCTAAAATAAGAGTGATTTGGATCCTTTCATGTTATGAAAACGTTTATTGCACACTGATAGAAACCTGATATTTATGGAACAATGGAGACTAGCTCCTTACAACAGAGGACAGTGGAATTCCTTTCCGTAAAGAACCACTTCAACCCAAAACCTTAAGATGTTAGTTGAGGGCCTTCTTAATTGTTTATATTATTCTCTAACACACCCCCTCATGCAAGAGCCCTTTCAGCTTGAAGAGTGGATATTACAGATGCCCAATTTTTTGGTTTACCTTGCTTTATTTTAATTCCACTAGAAAGTGAGGGGTGATGAGGATCAGACTCGTGACCTTGTAGACAGATTATGATACCATGTAAAGAACCACTTCAACCCAAAATCTTAAAATGTTAGTTGAGGGCCTTTTTAATAGTTTATATTATTCTCTAACACTCTTTAATTCCTCAAAATAGAAAAAGTAAAGATAATAAAGACTTTCAAGAGGTCTGGTTCTCTCCTCCCAATTCCTTCACTCACTAACCTCCTGCCTACTCTTTCCTCCGTTGCCATATATCTCATGCTGCCTCCACTCTTTTACCTGTCTCCAACATGAGGCCCAGGGCCACGTCGGATATTAGTTACTCCCCTTGCAAGTCATGCTTACTTGGAAGGAGCTGATCCGTTGCTTCTCATGTAACTTCTTCCAAACATACACCTTCTTAAGTGGGTATCTATCACACACCCAAGTAAAAGTGATAATTTTAAATCATTATAAAACAACCTCTTTGCAAAATATGCAAGGGTAAAACTACGATCCTCACAAGCCAGGTTTCATGGGGAATGGCCTTATTTATTTATTTTAATGCTTGTTAGTAACTTATCCTTCTCTTGGAGAAAAACTTCAATACACCGAGACCACCGAACTCGGTGCTCCCTTTTACTAAAAAGGGGAAAAAAAATCCCTTTTTGTCCATGCTTTTTTTTTATTTTAGTAAAAGAGAGCATCGAGTTCGGTAGTCCCGGTGCATTGAAGTTTTTCTCCTTCTCTTGATAATAACTTGTTATTCTGTGTTGATAACTTTTGAAATGTGTTGGTAGCCTAACTTTTAAAACAAGTGATCAAATGTTATCAAAGCACAAAATAAGTTATCAACATAGAACACAAAGAAAAGTTATCATCACTGTCTTCAGTAAAGTGGTGTTAAATATACAACACTACTTTGGCTTACAAATTTCATTGTTGCTCATTTTAGCTCCTAGATTGAGTTTGTCATTTTAGGAAATAGATAGTTACAAAACCCAAAATCAGCACACATACAAGATCCTAAGATTCCTACATAGAGTCCCACAATTGTGTTTTGTCTATCTCTCTACTAAATTCATAGCATCCTGTTAGGAGCTAAATTTTGAGGATCCAAATCCAGATAATAGACAAATGTAAAGTCTAAAGAATAATACAGCAACAAATCAAATAATCCGATAAGAAAAATTAAGAAGACTAATTCTTTTTCCAGGCTGTACTAAACTCAAAAGTCAAAACCTTTGAGAACTATAAAGAAGTATAAATTCAGAAACAAAATAATCTAAAAGAAAAATAAACTTGGCATATAGAACCCAATAGCAAGAATTCAACTCACATGACGTAAAGGAAGGCCTATGGGACTCAAAACACAGTCAGGAGCAGGAATCAGCCTCTCACGTGGATGATGGAAACGACAGACTGCACCAAACTTACAATCTCCAGTCTTCATGTAGAATTGGCATTCAGGTTGATCAGGTCTCTCAGGAAATATGTTCTCCCTCTGCAATGCATAGAATCCTACAGGAACAGAGTCAGAACGGAATTGAGAATATGCCCCTTGGGATCCTGCATTTGTTGGTTCACCTTGGCGAGAAGTTCCATAGGTTTGACCACTTCCTGCTACTTGCTGTGAACTGTCTGATCCCATTTGACCCTGGAAAAATGAATATTGTTGTAAAGAACCAATTCAACCCAAAAGCTTAAGCTATTAGGTGAGGCTACATTAATGGTTTTATATATCTCAACATGCCCCCTCACACGAGAGTCCACTGGGCTTGAAGGGTGGACAATGCACAGGCCCACCTACCTGTGCGAAGAAAGAAATTCCACTGGAAAGAAAGTGGGGGCAGTGAGGATCGAACCCAGTACACCGAGGCTCTGATACCATGCAAAGAACCAATTCAACCCAAAAGCTTAAGCTATTGGATGAGGTTACATTAATGGTTTTATATATCTCAACAATTGTATTAGGATGTTGACACATCTCAGCAATGGCTGAGTTCTAGTAAAATAGTTGAGGACATATCTGCATGTTGCGTTATATTAATAGTTAAAAGTATTGTTCACCATAATGTCATAGAGGCTCTGATAATTATGAACCAACTATTCCGAAAACTTAAGACATTAGGTGAAAGCACTTGAATACTTCTATATCAAACAAGTGGAAACAACAAATGTTTAACTTAAGAAGCACTCTCCACACAAAAGTGTGCCTTATAATCAGCCACAAGCATAGAATATCATATCATTCTATTTCTTCCTTATAACCTTCTCTAAGAAAGAATGGATGAGCTTACATCGTATGTACTCCATCCAGGGACTGAAACCACTCCCTGAGGTAGAATTAAAGGTGCATAACTTGAAGGGCCTTGCCAGCGTGGACTAGGAATATAGGAAGAACTAGACCAATTTGTAATTCCTGCCGCATATGACTGCTGACCTGGTGTAGTTGGAGAATGGACGGTTGGATAAACAGGAGAACCCCGCATTGAAAGCACCATGTTACTTGGTTGAGGATGGTGGAATTTGCAAGTGTTCCCAAATTTGCATTGTCCAGTTCTTAAATAATAAGCGCATTCAGGCTCATTCTGCATCAACAAGAAACAAAGAAAATATAGAATTAGACTATTAATATCAATAATCCCACAAAACGTTCAGGTGTCAAATATTAAATAGAAGTATGCAAGGCCACAAAATTTTATAAAACATAAACAGGACAGGAAGAAGCATTATCTGAATTAAAGTTTTTCAGTCTAAAAGTGTTGCGGGCAAGTTAATGATGTTAAAATATTCAATACTAACTTGGCGGAGTGGATAGCCTAAAATATTTAAGGCAACTCTTCCAGCTATCCCAGCTTTGTCTCTGGGATGATGAAATCTGCATGTCGCTCCAAATTTGCATGTTCCAGTCTTCAGATAATACTGGAAAGTAAAAAATAGGGGGTCAGTATTTGTAGTATGGTGAATATTTAAATACACTAGTACATATATATACTATGTCATGACCAAAACTAGTGTTTAACAGTGTAAGGTTGATGAAAACATCGATATTAACTATAAAGATAATCAATTTTATACTCAAATACGCAAATCAAACCAAAATAAACACTTTATAGTTTGATATGAAGTTATTAAGAAGGATGACATCAATTATATACTCAAATCAGTACTTTGATTAGTAAATTGCTTAACTGGATTTTAGTCAGATGAAAGCCAAACTGAACTAATTTTAGATAACATAAACTAGTTACCTCAAAATTTAGGTAAAGTCATGCATACAGAAAGCAAATTCAAATTCAAATTCTATTAACTTTCCACCCAAAATATACCACATAATCTAAATAAACAATTCCAGAGACAGTACAGAAAATGGATGGTATGCCTCACACAACTCGGTCATGAGGACCCAAAAAAGTATTAAATCCAAATCCAACTACCCTAAACAGATTGCTAAGCCGCTACTACAACGCTTAGCAATCATCCACATGTGTAGCCACATGCCACCCTATGCACGTCTATCCTACTAAGGTAGCTTATGTGGATGATATCTTATTACAAGGAACTATTAAGAAGGCATCATAGGCCTAAAAATAGTATTTATCTAAACACTTTCAAACTAAATACTTGGTAGACTTCAGTACTTTATTGGGATGGAAGTTATGGAGTCAAATATAGGTATAGTCATTTTTCAAAGGACATATGCTCTCGATATTTTGCAAGAAACTAGATTGCTAGATTGTAAATCCATTATTACTCCTATAGATCTGATTGTTAAGCTTCAACCAAATCAAGAAAGAGCCTTATTGAAACCCAGGAAGATATCTTAGATTAGTGGGAAAACTGTTTTATCTCACCATGACCAGGTTGGTGTGTGTCAATTCCTTAACTCTCCATGTGATAGCCACTGGGATACAGAAATTCAGATCTTGAGATAGATCAAGAGCTCTCCAAGAAAGGGATTGATTTATGAAAATAGAGGACATGCAGATATTGTTGAGTATGCAGATGTAGATTGCGTAAGTTCTCCTTGTGATAGAAGATCAACTTCTGGGTATTGACTACTTATTGGGGGCAACCTCATCTCATGGAAAAACAAGTAACATTATTTAGTTGCGAGGCCAAGTGCAGAAGCAAAGTATCTGTTTCAACTAGTGAACTTATATGGTTAAAACAATTACTTTAAAAAAAATTGTAAGACAAGTCCCATAAAACTTATTTGTTATAACTAAGCTATATTGCACATCGCCTCTAATCCAATCTTCCATGAGGGAACCGGACACATGGAGGTTGGTAGCCATCTTATATGTAAGAAGATTATTTCTAGGGACATCACTATTGAATTTGTGAACTCCAATGATCAAATAGCATACATCTTCACCAAATCTCTTTGAGCTCCAAGGATAACTTACATATATAACAAGCTTGATGCATATGACATATATCCACCAGCTTGAGGAGTGTTAGTTATTATAAATAATATCCTTATCCCATATCCCCACAATTTAGGAGTTTCATTTTTTTTTGGTGGGGTAGGAGTTTCATTTTATTAGGGATTTGAATTGTAATCAGATTTAAACATAAATTCATAGGGGCTGAAAGGAATTCTATTGGGCATTTCCAAGTATTCTAAAGATTTCAAGTGTCACAATTTTGAGAAATTATAAAATTCCACCATAAAAAGATAAAATTCACAGAGCATGCACATAAACAAGCAATATGCACCTTATGCACTCATTGAGAAACAAGTACATGCCTGACATTCTGGCTGCCCTATCCTTTCTGGGAACTCGCCTTTCATTCGTGCAGTGGCAATAGCCTGATAGTATCCAAAGAAAAGCTTATCAGGTATCTATGTTATTTAATTAATAATGTGTGACCAAAATTAAAAGTACCAACAGTACAGCAAGATAGTTTCAACATTATGCAGCACAGCAACATGATTTATTTATTTTAACGAGTCAAAACCGGTCAAAGAAATTTACTTGTGAAAAAAGCATGTATGGTTACAGGAAAAAAAATTGCTAAACACATGCAAAATTATATCCTCCCAAGTGTGTGTGCGCTTCTTGGTTGGTCTGCTAATTTATGACATGATCCAGTTGAATATATGGAAAATGAAAGCACTTTTTATGGAAATAAACCAAGCAAAAAGCATGTTGAAAGAAGAATATAAAAGGACAGCAAATAAATTTCAACTGTCTATTGCTTCCATCACCTTGGGAGATTCTATGGTGATAAACTGATAATAAAGTGCTTTGGGATGAATGAATATAAAAACCTAAGAACCATGTGTCAACAATATCTAATACATATATAATAAATTTATAATTACAATATGTCCAAATGTATTGCAGTTCATACCAGCTTTCTGTTAGGAGGATGATTAAATCGACATGTTGCTCCAAATCTACAAAGACCAGTTCTGATGTAATATGAACAATCTGGTTCTCCAGGATGCTCGGGATAAGGTCCTGATTCCATTGTTTCACTTGACCTCAAGTTCATTTGCCACATTGCATCTGAAATAACATGATATGCACAAGTCAGTTTCTCAATAGAGACATCATCTTAATCGAATTTAATCCTATAAAACAGTGAATGAAGTAATATAGCTATAAAAAATCATCAATTTCACCACATTCTAAATTTAATTAAACAAAGTCTGTGATTCTTCTATTTGTCAATTTAATTATCTTACTGTAATACCAACTTGGCTTTACTTTCAAGGACATTCCCTTCTTCAGGTTGATATATCTGTCCAAACCACACTAAAGCCCAAGGCTTTTCAAAAGCTGCCATACACTCTATACTGTAGGTTCTTTTAAAAAAAAAAATAGGGAAAAAGGTTTAAACTTTAAAATACTCATAGATAAAAAAGTTGAAAAAGTTTCCATAAATTGCACCTTGATCAATGATTATTAAAGTCAGGGTTCAAACCCTGCCTTAAGCAAATTCTTGGAAAATCTTTGGGGGCCAGAGGATGTGCCTCCCTCCTCGAACGGAGGATTAGTCTCATCTTTCCTCCGGTAGCAAAGCTCAATGCACCCGTACCCGTTGTACTAATGAGGGCTAGCCTACAGAGCCGTACCCCGAGGACAAGGTAACCGAAGGAGGTTGAATGGGGATACCTCCAGTTATACCAAAAAAAAAAAACTACTAGACAGTATCTAAACCTAAAATTAATTAAAAAAAATACAAAACGAAAAAGATTACTAGTTTGAATCAGGAAAGTATATTCAATATTAATTTGAATTTAAGAGAAGTATGAGAAGGTTTTTATTAGGATGATTGTCCAAAAGCAAGCACAAAAAGTAGCTTTGACTGCGATTATTTTATTTCATTTTTTTTTCCCAGTGAAAAAGCAGTAGAACCAAGTGGCATGGCACGAGCATGAACATTCTCAAGTTTGTATAGTGTGATGGTTGGACTACATAGCAGAGACAGAAACAAGGTGTGAAGTATCTCAGATCTCACAATCACTCACAGAGAAGCATTTGACAAATCTAGAATTGACCAAAAAAAGTAAAAATTGAAAAATGAAACAGCAGGATCATGAAAACGCACATGATCAGAAAGAGATGATGAAAAAAGATAATCAAATAGGATTTAGTTATATATATGTGTGTGTGTGTAACATCATAAAGCATAGAAAGAAACGAAGAACAAGAGAAAGGACCTTGAGGAAGGATAGCATCGAATTCCATATAAGCATATCATCACCGTGCTGTCACTCTACACACTCACCACCACCACTCACTTACTTAAGCTATGTCTGTCTCCTCCTATGACTGTGTCTGTGTTCTGTGTCTGTGTCTCCACACGATCAAACTTCAATAACAACAATAATAATGATAACAATTAAATATTAATAATAATAATAATAATAATAATCAAATAAAACAAAAAGACAACTAAAGAGGGTTAGAGAGAGAGAGTTTGTGGAAGGAAAGAGAGGTGGCTTTGTATTGTCCACTCCACAAGTGAGAGAACAAGGAATAAAAACCAACCAACCAGAACACACCAATCATCCTGTTACTGTAACTAAAATACTATTTGCTTTTTATTTATTTATTTATTTATGTTTTTTCACCAGCGTTTTCCACAACATACGTTCGTTCCCCAACGTCATGTCTGCTCGCCCTCCTTTTTCCTTTTTTCTTCTTTTTTCTTTTCTTTTCTTTTGTTTAATCCATAAGTTTTGACTTCTCTCTTCTTCTTTTACTTCAACTAGTCATATTGTCAATTAAAATAAGCTTTTACGCTCACGTGGTCCAGCACCAGCTGCTTCACCACTTTTCTCAGATTTTTTTAATCAAGTTTAAAATTATTTTAATTATAAAATAAAATATTTTGAACGGTTGAGATCATATATAGAAATTAAAAAAATTAAATCACTAACAAAGGCACAATTGGTAATCCTCATAGAAATTCGATTCACGGTCATGTGTATAAAAAAAGTTTTATTGATAGAGACAAAATTTACTCCAATGATCTTCACGTATGCATGACAACTTTTGTATAATCAATTTTTTTTTTCAATATTTTGTTCTTGGGAACATACATGGATAGAAATAGTACTTAGCAAAATTAGTTTATTTTTTTGTTCCCAAGAATGAAACAGTTCAATTTCTGTGTTGGGAAACAGAGAAAAAGAATCGAATTTTTTGTTGTTGTTTCCGGGCATAAAATGAATAACATTTGTCTCTCAATCACTCTCCACCATTACCATTATCTCCACCAGACCACCACTATCCCGACACGACCATCATCAGCATCATCGCCGCTGTTATTGTACCACCACGCTACTGCTGCCGCTGCCACCGCCACCGCTGCCACTGCCACCATCGTCACCAACCACCACCACCACTATCGCCGCAGCCACTACCGTCACCATCCCCACCACGCCACCATTACCGTCATCACCACAATTACTACCGTCACCACTATCACCGTCACTACCACCATCATTGTCATTGCCACCATTATCATTATCGCCGCAGCCACCACCACTTCCACACCACCGCTAGCATCACCACTATCAGTACCACCATGTCACTCTCACTATCACCGTCACCACCAACACATCATATGAAAAGGAAAGTGATGATCCAAAAAAAATTATGTTTAATAGAAATAAATTTTTATTTTATTATTTATTGTGTTATCATATATAATTTTTATTCTCGGAATAAAAATAATATATGTTATCAAATATTTTTTTTTCCTCAAAAATTATTGCAAAACACAGAAATAAAAAAGAATTATTTCTTTTCAGAAATGGTGTCAAATAAGAGAATAATTATCATAGATATCCTCTATGTATTGAAAGAATTAATCTTCACCCATGAGCCGAAAAATACTTTGACTTATACGATTTATAGCCCTTCAGGTGATAATTACTTAATTTATTAGATAAAATCTGACTATCCGTTGATTTGAGTTGATATGGATAATCATGTGATGACTAGTCATTGGCGCACAATGGGAATAATAATAAAATAAGAAAAGGAGAGGACAGAGAAGTAAATTTTTATGGCATACCATGTTTTAGAAAAATATATTTATTTAATTTATTTTTTAAATAATTAGTCAGATAATTAATTTTACATATGCATGTTAATTATGCAGAATTTAGTGCCAACGAAAAATCCCGCATGATAAGAATGTGCGTAACAATTATTCTGTTCCTGACATTATTTATGAAAAGAAATAATTATTTTTTATTTCTGTGCCTTTAAATAATTTATGAGAAAAAATATATATATGATAACATATTCTATTTTTATTCAGAAAATAAAAATTGCGTTTGATAACGTAATAAATAATATAATAAAAAAAAATTCATGTTAAGCATAAAAAAATTTTGAATCATCATTTTCCTTTTCATATGGTGTGATGGTGGTGGCAGCGGCGGCGATGGTGATAATGGCATGATGGTGGTGGCAGCGGCGGCGATGGTGATAATGGCATGATAGTGGTGGTGATGGCAGTGGCTGCGACAATAGTGGTGGTAATTGTGACGATGATAGTAGCATGGTGGTGGTGGTGGTAGTGATAGCGATGGTGGTGGTGGTGACGGCATTGGTTGCGACGGTGATGGTGGTTGGCGACGGTAGTGGTGATGATGACGCGGTGATAGTGGTGGCATGGCGGTTGTGACATCTGTGGCTGCAACAATGGTTGTGGTGGTGGCGGCGGTGGCAGCGACGAAAATGGTTGCGGCAATGGTAGTGGTGGTTGGTGACGGTGGCGTGGTGATGGTGATGGTGATGGTGATGGTGGTGGTGGTGGTGGTGGCGATGATAGTGGTTGCGGTGATGATGTGATTGTGGTGGTGGTGATGGTAATGGTGGTGGTAGCGGTGACTATGGTGGTGGTGACGGTGGCATGGTGGTAGTGATGGATGAAGGTGGCGCTGATGGTGTCTGTGACATTGTCGTGGTAGTGACGACAGCACTGGTGGCACGGCGACGGCGGCATCGATGGTGGCGGTGGTCGTGTCGGGATGGTGGTGGTGGTGGTGGTGGTGATGATGATGGTGGCGTGGCATTGTGGTGGTGGTGGTGACGACGACACTGGTAGTACGGCGATGACGACGATGATAGTGGTTGTGGTCGTATCGGTGTAATGGTGGTAGTTGTGGAGAGTGACTGGGAGAGACAAGTGTTTCTCATTTTGTGCCTGAAAATAAAAAAACAGAAATTTTTTTATTCTTTTTGTTGTTCCCCAACACAAAAATTAAATTGGTTTATTCCGTAAACAAAAAAAAAAATTGATTTTATCAAACGAGTTTTTTATCAATCTCTGCTCCGAGAAACGGAGATAAAAAAATTAATTTCAAACAGATTGTCATACACAATGTATAAATTTTTTCAAATCAAGTAATATAAACATACTGGACTAATCTCTTATCGCTCTCGTTCTGAATTTATGTACATATATAAGTTTGAAAAATCATATAAACTCTTTTATTTCCTCATTTTAGTCCTCTGTTTAAATCCCATATAAAAGCAATACATAATTAATCACGTATATTTATAGGATTTTATAAGAATTATGTAGTAAGAAAAGTAATTGTGTTATGCTTATGCTATAGAGATTTGTTTTGCTTGTCGGAAATATTTTTTTTGCTACGGGTCCCACAAAATATTATGTGTGTAGGAAATTTTGTAAGGTCATATTAAAGGATAAATACCCATATTTATAATATGAAACTTAAAGGAGTTTCGTACATTTGTCATGTGAAACTTCTACCCTGGTACTAAATCCTACATGATAAACGAAAAAATTTATGATGGGTTTGTGTTTTCTAAAGTTACTTTAGATAACTTTATCTAATGTTCACCGAAACGACGTCATTTTGGGGCGGAAATCATGTTGTTTTTGTAATATTAATTTATTTCAGGGTTATAATAGTCTTTATCATTTTAATTTTTTAATTTTTCAACCTCAAAACGACGTCGTTTTAATGAACATTAGACAAAGATGTCTAAAGTAACATTAGATACTTTTTCCCATTTATCATACACTAGGATGACCTGGTTCTTCAATTAAAATTTTGACATTTAACTTAAAAATATTTAATCTTTTTTCCCTCTTCTCTCTTATCAGCCTTTTCTTTCTTTCTCTCTCCTCCACCCCATTTAATATTGTCTGTTTCTGGGGCACTAAATATGCTCTCATGGTAAATATAAAATTAGTTCCCTACTATTGACTTGTGGGATTGATCGATCGTACCAGTCTGGATACTTATTTAAAAATGCATTAAATAAGAATTTTTTTGGCTAAAAGACCATTGTCCAGTTAAAAACCCTTGAGTTTAAAATTATTTTTAATTATAAAATAAAATAATTTGAACTATAGAATATTCATGTTCGGTAGTTTTAAAATATATATTCATGGCCGGTATAATTACTTAACTATAAAGGTTAATAATTAAATATGTATTGAATTTTTAAAAAAATATTATTATTAGATAAAATCATGTTATTGTACTAATTAATATGAACTAATTTTTTATTAGTGGAATCAGTATAAAATTTTGATTTAATCAATGTAAAGCAACGTACCCATGTTTTATATATGTTCTTCTCTATTCCCCTCTACTCCCATTTTTTTTATATTATCATTTTATTTTATTTTATTGGTGTGGGTATGGTTGAAATTGTTTCCTTTTTAATATTGAATTTTTTAATAAGAAAATAGGGCATTGGTTGATTAGGGTTGATATTGATAATCATGTGGTGAGTGGACATTGGCGCACAAAGGGGAAAAAAAAAAAAAAAGACAGGTCGAATGGATAATCAAATTTGGAAACATTGGGAAGGAAAAACAAAAACAAAAGAAGTTCATGGAAAACGGCCTGGCCTGCTGCTTTTGCGTGGAGTTGATACGCAAGAAAAAACGCCGATATTAATACAAAAAATTACAAAATAAAAGGAAATAAAAACAATTAAAGCTATGTAAAAAAATAAAGGAAAAACTACTTTCACTTTTCTATACATTATCGATTTTAGTTTAGTATAATTATTATTTTTTATAAGTGAGTGGTATCACCCATGATTATATCTATGCTCGGAGAGAATTATTTTTCTACAAGATGAGATTAATGAGATCAACTGCTTGTAATAACTTTGGCGGAATAGTTTCTCCAACAGGAGGAAACTATTACCTTGTTTCGCAAAGACATCAAAAACTTTCCCTCGCTTTTAATTTTTTTCCTTTTTTTAAGTGGCCCCCACCCTTGTCTGCGGAAATATTTAATATGTTCCAGGACCATTGAATCTTTTGGTGCTATTAATTTTTTCTTTTCTTTTTTACCCATATTATTTTCCCACTTTTCCCATTTTACCCTCCTATTTACACTAAGGGACCACCTAAAAATGGTGGTCCCGGATCACTACAAATAACCTCCTTGTCTGCAGAAAAATTTAATATGCTCCAGGCTCACCACTTATTCAATGGTCCCTTTACTATAAATGAAAAACTTTCTTCCATTTCTATCTCTCTCTTTTTATTTTTTCCCCCTCCATCCCTTTTTTTTTTTCTATTTTAAAAAAGGATCACCATGATCCAGACCCACAAAATACCTTCTTCTTATCGACAGGAAATCTATTTCTCCTCCTACAATAAGAGAAGTTGATTTACCAATAACTTTTAGAAATTGAACCCACTATATTTGAAAATGTCAAACTTGAGATCTAACTTAATCGTTGTTGAGTAACAATTCTTAAGTATTGCCTTTAAGTGTCTATTTGCCATCTCTTATTTTAGCTTATTCTTTAAGTGCCTTAAAGCCTCTTTTTGACATATAGAACCTATTTGGATGAGTTTTTTTTTCTTCAAAAGCTGCTTTTTTTAAGAAAAAAAAGCACTTCTCGAAAAAAGTCTATTTGGATGCGTGATTTTAAAAAAAGCAGAAATCATAAAAAAAATCAAAAACCTATTTTTTTCAGAAGCTAAAAATTTTATCTTCTCATAAAAGCAGAAGTCAAAAGCCAAATATTTTTTTCAAAATCAAATATTTTTCTAAAATTCTAAATAGCTGTAGCTTTTATAAAAAGCACTTTTAAAATAAGGAAGTCATAAAAAAGACTTTTTAAAAAGTCAATACAAACAGGCCCTTATTCTTTTAAGCTAAAAGTTATTTTTAAGTTAAAGTAAAGAAAAACAGAAAATCTGAGTTCGACTCTTATCAAATACAATGAGGAGTTTTAATTGTGACTAAATCTCGACTTAGATTAGTTTCATAGCCGGCTCAAAAAATTAGAACTTGTGAGATATTTGAGAACTAACTCGTCTCAAAGAGGTAATTAGGGTTGATATACAAAAAAAAAAGCTAAAAAATGTTTCTTGATTATATAAAAAATTTAGTTTAAAAGCTCATTTTAAATATAAGCTGATACAACTTCAAAAAAAAAAAACTTTCTCTTACGAATTTTTTGACTTCTTTTTTATTATAATTTTTATTATTATAAGAGTTTTGTAAAAATCTATTTTAACTAATTTTTGTTTGTATGGAGTTGAGAAACTAAAGAAAAACCACTAAAATAGGAACTAATTACTAAATGGTGTCACTAGTATGTAGGGGTGTAGATGGGTTGGGTTGGCTCGACCCAGCCTACAGCCCGGCCTACATTAAGCCTGGCTTGACCCGACCTTTTAGGAAAATAAAATAGGCTTATGAGAATTTTTTTACTACACAGGTCGTATGCCAATTTTGCCAAACCTGGCCCAAAGCCTTGTAGGCTGGCCTATTTAATTTATTAAAAATAAAATGATAAAATAATATTTATTTTATGTGGCATGGCAAAGTACCAATAGCAACCCTAATTTTTATGTGCACTGCCACTTAATACCATGGAGCAATGGGTACCTTGCTGGATTATGATGTTACTGATGAAGATCTTTCAATAATACTCTTCTTTCCCTTGGCTTGATGGTGGTTTAAAGATTTTTAGATAAATGACATTCTATTGTAGACTTTATTTCAGCTTCCAGTAATTGTATTTTCCTTATTTTCCCCATTTTTTTGACTCTATTGCTCTATGATATACATTCTAGAGCTGGGGTATTATGTTGACTCTTTTTTTATTGTCATTTTTTTCTTATGAGAAGTACTAGTGCATGCATGAATGGAACTTTCTTTACTCTATATAATTATTTTTCTTTGCTTATTATCTACAATGGTAGGCCCACAAGGTCTTTAGGCCATGTCAGGCTTTCTTATTTTTATAAATGGACCAAGCTTGATCTACAAATAAAGCCTTTAATAAGCCAGAGAGGCTGAATTTCTTTTACGTACGCTTGGGCCAGGAAGGTCAAAGCCCGGCCCAGCCCATTTACATCCCTACTGGTGTGTATCTAAGGAGTATAGAGCAGTGATCAAAAAATGCAGACCGAACTGCCCGGTTCGATTGCAAGTTTGGTTTGGATTTGGTCTAAATGCTGAGATTAAATTTGGCGCTCCCGGCCCACAAGGGATTGGGTGGGTGGAGGAGAAAGAGTGAAAGAAAGATTGAGGAGAGAAGAGAGAGAAATGAAAAAAAGAAAAATCCATGTGTCATTCCCTTAATGGGAGCAGGAGCATATTAAATTTTTTCCTAAATGCTAATGTCTAGTTCAATATTAGTTTAAGCTATGAAGCACCGACACTTCAAAAACCCTGACGTGTCGTGTCCGACACTTCCCGACACTCTCGGACACTCCGACACTCCCCGACACTCCAACACACATTATAGAAATTCAAAAAAAGGTTTAAAGGTTATATTGCGTTGAGTTTTTAGTTCTAACTATTAAATTCGTTGGATTACGATTACTATTTTATTAAGTTTAATATAAATATTTGAGATATCTTATGTTTTTTTACAAAATTTATGAATATTATAAGTTTAGATTCATTTTTTATTAAATTATTGAATATTAAATATAATATACACTACATAAATTAAAAATATTATTTAATATCAAAACGTGTCCTAACGTGTCGAAATTTAACATTTTTTAGAATTAATGTGTCGGAGTATCGTGTCGTATCGTGTCACGTGTCCCGTGTCAGTGTCGGTGCTACATAGAGTTTAAGTGTGCAGGTCTAATTATGAAGGTCTAAATGCACATAGGTCTGTTATAGGTATGAAGGTCTCTTGCAAGTCTAATATAGGTCTAAATCTAGTTTGTGCATAGCTTGCTAGGATCTAAATCTGGTTTTTGCACACCTACTTCAATACATTTTGTTTGGCTTTTACACATTTTTTAGGGAAAATAATTAGTTTATTGTAATTTAAATAAAAATATATGAATTTATTGCTATTTTTAAAATATTTACGTGTGTATTGCAGTTTGTGATGTCCTCATTGTGCTCACGCACCATGGAGGCATCACTTTCACGTGGGTTACGTCTAAATGGAGTGTGACCTGTGATGCCCAATTTAGACGTGATACATTCAATATTGATGCCCACCTGGGGCATAAATGGTGCACATATATCTATTTAAATCCTTATCCTCTACACACTCTTCACAACTCTTCTCCACCATCAATCATTACTTTTACATACAAAGTTATTAGCTTATTCATAGTCTTTTATTTTTATTTTTGTTATTCCATTTAAAAATGAGCTCACATTCTGATTCTGTTAGTGTCGTGTTATATTACAATGGTATAAAGGTGGAAGGCCGACGAGGTGTATTTTTTGAAGGTAAAAAATGGCAACACATATTAAATGTAACTCAACAATTGATTAACTGCATGTGGGGTGATGTCGAAGCATGGGTCTGAGGTGGAGCGTCATCTGTCTCCTGATTGTCAAGGCTATTTGGGTCTAGCCCAACTCCATGCATAGTGCGTGAACATGCTCCTGCGTCCATTGCGACATGTCCGGTCTAAGACACTCCCCCTGCGTATGCGACACGTCCCCCTATCATTGCCATAGGACGAAACACCGGCTCCTGTGACTCCATATACGAATGCTGGTACTCCGACTCCACTTAGCCGCCGAGATGGCTCATAAGTCACTACAAAATTCCTAAGTCATTACAAAAATTTTACATCACTTGATATTTATAGGTCACTAACAGTTTCCTAAGTCACTAATAAATTCGTAAATCACTAACATATTCCTAATCGATTATTGTAATTTAAACTTATACAAAGCAGGTATTAAAAGCTTACTTTTTAGATAGAGCTTCGCTGACCAATTTTCCACGGAAGCGAGAGCAACAATGTATTAGACAGAAGTTAGAGAGAGTAAAATGGTAAAAGTGAAATTTTTTGGGACATGACCCACCAGACAGTGACGCCTCCTAGGGGTGTTCGCGGTCTGGATTGGATCGGGTTTGAAAGCAAAAATCATCCGATCCAATCCCTTCGGTTTAATCATATAATCATCAATTTGGTTTGGATTCTTTTTCAAATCCAAAAACCGATTAAATCCAATTTTTTTCGGTTTGGATTGGATCGGTTTTTGGCTTTTTGAAAATCCTAAAATTTATTTCATGATTATTGTGCAATTAATATCTTCTGTATATATTGGCTTTGTAATTATTATTTTTTGAATACAAAAACATTAGTAAACTATAATATAATTTTTTTTTTTGGACAAAAAGATATGAAGCTCTACAAAGATAAAATTTTGTTGATAAGATGTGACTAGATTTTTTTTTGGGTTTAGTTGATGGGTTAATGGGTCTTGGGTTTAGAAATTTTTAGACTATGATTAGAGAAAGACCCAAGTAAGTAGAGGGGAATTAGTATATTGGATCGGTTTTCATCAACCCATCCAAAAATCGAACCAATCCAATTAAAATTTGCGATTTTTTTTCGGTTTTCGGTTATCGATTTTTCGGTTCGATCACTGTGGTTTGAATATGTTTGTATCAGTTGATGAACACTCTTAACACCTCCTTTGGGCGTGACACAATGCAATACACGCGTAAATATTTTGAAAACAACAATAAATTCGTATTTTTATTTAAATTGCAATAAATTAATTTTTTTTTTTTGCCCATTTTCAATCTAACATGGGTTTACATATGTTAGATTATAAATAACAAACTGATTTTGAAATATGAATCAGTTTCGAAAATTAATTCAGATTAATAAAGGAGTTCTATTTTCTTATATTATTGAAGATAAGAATTTTTTATTATAGACACGTAAGATAGTGTAACCAATGGTGATACAATTTTTGACATAAGAGGAGTATGAAATATCTCTCATATAAAACGGGAGAATGATTTCCCTTACATAAAACAGTTCAATTTTTTGATTGAATTAGTTTAAACCTAACCAATTCGGTTTAGAAAAAGAAAAAAATAATCAATTTTAGTCGAACGATGTCTAAGTCTATAGTTGGAATAGTGATTAAAATGTTATTTTTTGACAAAATTTTCACCTAAATGTCACGTGAACAATATTTTTTATACATGGCAGTTTGATAAGAGGTACTATTCGTGTAATATTAGATAAAAAAATTTAACAAAAATTGATATTTTAGTTACCGTTCCCTACCGTTGATGAGGATTGTTTTACCACCACCCAAAATCAATCAATCTCTTTCTATTTGTGATTAATCTGACCGACAGATGATATTTTAAAAAACATAGGAGGCAATTTTTTTTTTTAAAAAACTAATATAACCAATCTCTGATTTAATCTGACCGACAGATGATATTTTAGAAAACGTAGGAGGCAATTTTTTCTTTTAAAAACTAATATAACCAATCTCATTTTTTTAATAGTATAGAAGATAAAATTATATTATATATATAAAAGTAAGGGTTTGCATTCATCACACAAAAAAGTTTCCTATACATATAATATTTTATGGGGCCCATCCTGTTTGAAGCAAAAAAAAATTAATGCACGCAAAACGAATCTCTATAACATTACACAATCACTTTTCCTATAACATAATTATTATAAAACCCATAAAAGTAGGGGTGTTCATCAACCAATACAAACCGAAGTAACCGAACTGAAAAAACTGATAACCGAAAACCGAAAAATCAAAAACTACAAAAAAACCGCAAAACTTAATTGGATTGGATCGATTTTCGGATGAGTTGATGAAAACTGATCCAATGCAAACCGATCTAATATATTGATTCCCTTTTACCTACCCAATCGTAACCCAAAAATTTCTAAACACAAGACCCATTATCCCATCAACTAAATCGAGGAAAAAATCTAGTCACATCTAATCATCAAAATTTCATATGTATAGAACTGTATATCTAATTACAAAATAAAAACAAAGAAACTATATTATATTTCAATTTTTTTTTACAGAGCCAATATATACAAAAATGTTATTTGTACAATAATCATGAAACTAATTATAGGATTTTCAAAAAAATGAAAACCGATCCAATCCAAACCGAACAAAATTGAATTGGATCAAATCGGATTTGAAAAAAAATTCAAACAGAATAAATGGTTACATGATCCAACCGAAGGAATTGGATCTAATGATTTTTTCTACCAAAACCGATTCAGACCGCGAACACCCCTACATAAAAATATAAAGGTCTCGTATTTTTTCTTTCTTTTTTATATGATTTTACATATTTTTATGTGTGCGAGTTTGTCCGTGTAACTTCGAAAAACACCAAACCCTTTAATTTAACTATTTACTTCATCAAATTGTGGTAGCTTAGTCGGTGTGGAACTGAAGAGGTTGAGAGCGTGTTCAACCCTCCCTGTTATTATTGAATCCATTGAAATATTTTTTTTAAAAAATTAAAATTCCAAGGGTTGTTGAAATATAATAATTAATAAACCAGCCTGACCTATAAGCATTGACGCGCATTGAATTTTTAGGTGCATTGTTCGAAGGTGGGGTTCATCAGAACCTGAGACAGAGATAGCGCGATACGAGGCTCTTGTATCGTTAGCTGCAAAAACTAGCAATGCCAGAATCAAAAGAGATAAAATGCGTAACAGAGTAAAACCAGCGTTTGGAGATCTTGCATCACAGGAAGATCTCTTCATCATACGCAATCATAATTCAGATCCCAATCAAAGCGTGTCCAGATCTCCCTAACTGAGATCTTCATTTTCTTCCACTTTCCCGAGAATTTTTTTTTTCCCATTTTCTCTCCATTACTTCTTCTTTCCTCGCAATTGTAACTGCCGCTGATTCACAATGGCTCTGCGCTTCAACAATCGAAGAACCGTTCTCGCTTTTCGCATATTCCTTCTCCTCTCCTTGTTCTTCAACTTGTCGTCGACCTTTGCTCAGGTTAGTTCCCTCTCCTTCGCTCTCTTCGTTTACATGCATGAATCACGGCCATAAATTGTTTGATTTGTATGTGTAGGATTCTCTGATTCAGAACTTGAAGGAAGATTCCGATGGATCTGTGGATCTCGGTCGCCGCGGGAAAGTGAGCATCGTTCGCTACTCTTTCTTTCTATTATAATTCTTTTTCGTTTTGTTTCATTCGGTTGGATTCGATTGGATTGTTGAGAAAACTGAATCAAATGCGAAGGAAGATCTCGTAGAAACTGGAAATGAATGTTTGTGAGTCACTTTCTGTGAACAGATTGCATTGAATGATTTAGAAAATGATTCGTTCCTTTCTCTTGGCTTGGACTCCGCTGGTCTTGGACTCTTTGATGCTCTTTTTGCTAGTCTATCAATGATCATGGTCAGCGAGGTTAGTTTCAGAACACTTCCCTGCGCTCACATTCATCGCTAAATTATAACTATCTATTTATAGCTAGTGTGTTGTCAAGCATTTTCACTTGATCCAACTAATGAATGAGAGAGGAAACTGAAATTGATTGAATGAGCAAACGTGCTTGATACAAAGCTAATGTGTGGCTTATATAGACTACGGAAAGCAACCAATTAGTAACTAACTGTTAACCCTTGCAAACTAATCCAACTAATACTAACCAACTAACTATACTGTAAATAGTAGGAGCAATCGAGTTGTTAAGAATGCTTTTGTTGCTTTATTATGTTACCTCTCTTCTATTTTTGGTTATGCCTTTTAACTGGAAATTTTTTTATGCTAGATTGGGGATGAAACGTTTATAATAGCAGCTCTTATGGCTATGCGTCACCCTAAGTCAACTGTCTTGTCCGGTGCACTTGCTGCCTTGGTTGTAATGACAGTAAGTGCAACATTATTTGTGTTTTAGCCTTAACATTCCTGCTTTGTTGTTTCCATTGTGGGATTTTTTTGCATGGTGTTGTGATAGACTGGTTTCAGCAACTATAGTGCACAACTTCTTCGTGCTGAAACTCTTATTATCAATTATCAATGTTATCAGGATTAAAGTTAATGTGCATGTCAATTAGGTACTTTCTACGGGACTAGGCAGGATTGTGCCAAATTTGATTTCAAGGAAGCATACAAATAGTGCTGCTAAAGGTAAATTTTCTGGCTTTGATACTTACCACTTTGCAGATTTGATATTATAATTTGTGAAATTCACAGTAAAAGGAGGGTGTAAAAAATAGTTATTTTTTGTTTTGAGTTGAAATGATCTGAGTCCACACTCTGCACCTGTTATAGAAGCTACTATAATCAGTATTGTTCAGATGTTTTATGGATGTGACAATGTGCGCTTGGCAGATGCTGTTTAATTCCATTTACTCTTCCATGTTTCCATATTAGTGATTGTGTCTGTTTCATTCCCTTTGTGCCTAGCCTTTGGTGTTCAATCTGATTCTTGATTGTGTCAACTATAAAGAATTATTATTGGTTTAGCTTCATTTGCTGTCTATTTGGGTTAAGTCACCTAGTATGGTTGTGTCTTTGCTTGGATAAAGTTCATGAGAATTCTTGTTAGCAATACAAAGCCAGAAGCTATAAATGTTATTAACATGCACATTAAAATTTGTTTGTGGATTTATATGTCAGAATTATGTGCTACTCAACCAATTGTGAGCAATTTGTTTTTGGATTGGCATTTATGCCTCAGTGTTTTGCTTGTCACCAAATTTCCATTCATTTACTTGTGTTCATGGATGGGTTTTACACTTTGACTTTCGTTAAGCTCAATTTTTGTGTAAGATGAAGCTAAGCCTATCCCTTTTTTGTCATATGCAGTTCTTTATGCTTTCTTTGGATTACGATTGCTGTACATTGCTTGGAGATCAGATTCCAAAACTTCACAGAAGAAAGAAATGGAAGAAGTATGTTTCTATTGACTCTTTATAGCATAATACTTATCACAATTCAATTATGTGCATCTGTAGCTTTGTACTTATACAAGGATGGAGATGTATTGCTTAAAGTGCCTGTATTCTGGATGGTACACTTTATTCATTAGAAATAATCATTGTCTTTGAGTAATTACTGTATTATTTTATCGTAGTTTGAAATTGAATATACTGATGAGTGATGATGACCTCTATGAATGATAAAATATGCTAAGAGCTAGAACCTTGACATAGCTGCAAGTTTCTATGCTGCTGCTTTTTTTTTCTTTGTAGTTTCCCCGTTATTCCACCTGGTCACTTTGCCATGTGGAGGGGAGCTCGATTAATTAATTACCTGTAAATATGCTGCAGCTTGCATGGGTCTATTGTTGGGAAATTTTTAATATACACCGGGCCTATTAAATTTTTGTGTGCTCCTTTTCCTTTTTTGGTAAAAAAAGTACTCTTAAACCCCTCTCTATCCTTTTTATTTTCCATTTTTGGCGGGGAGTACTTTGCTCCCGGACCATAAAATAATGGCTCCCATTGTTGGTGTAGGTCAGTTGAATAAATAAATAAAAACTAATGGGGTCAAATTTGTTGCTAAGAATCTGCACTTGTTAACTAGGTTGAAGAAAAACTTGAAGGTGGACAAGGGAAAACTTCATATCGGCGCTTCTTTTCAAGATTTTGTACGCCAATATTTTTGGAGGCAAGTACAACTTTTGCATTGTATATGACTGAAAGATAATAACCACATCTGTAATAATATCTTCTTTTTATGCAGTCTTTTATTTTAACATTTCTTGCTGAGTGGGGTGATCGTAGCCAGATTGCGACAATTGCAGTAAGAAACTTGATTCCCCCCTCCCCCATGATCTTTGTGTATTTTCTGCTTTCATGATTGATATTATGTCTTCAATGATTGATTTTTGTCGGCAGCATTTTTTTCTGTATTTGTCATATACCTTTGATTTTTCATGGTCTCTAATTTCATTCTGCAGCTGGCGACACACAAGAATGCACTGGGAGTAGCTGTTGGGGCCACTATAGGACACACCATCTGTACTTCACTGGCAGTGGTGGGAGGAAGCATGCTGGCATCTAGGATTTCCCAACGCACAGTAGCCACAGTAGGTGGCTTGCTCTTCCTCGGCTTTTCCTTGTCTTCATACTTCTACCCTCCTCTATGATTAATAGAAGCGCGAATCAATCTGATTCGTAATGGCTCGTGGTCTTTCTACCTTGCTTTTTTCACTTTATTGTCCATCCTTATTATAGAATTTGTTGTACTTACTCCCTAGGAAAGCTCGATACTAACTGAAAAATGAGATTTTGAATCCCATTCTTTTTTGTAAAATATTTTGCGTTTTCTTCTCTTCCTATTTGCACGTAGACACCCATTGTTATTTATCATTATTTTCGAAAGGCAAAAGTATAATCCTCCTTTTCATGGCTCATTGTCAATTTGCCCATTTGTGTGTTGATAAACTTTAAGCATGAGTTTTATGACACCCTCCAAATTTTGTATTTTGTATTTTTGATTATCGGATTCGGCTAATGGTGTATTGCTTGTATTTGTGGTGCTATCAGTGTTTGGTAACCCACTAGTAGTTAGGTATATAGTAAATATAGTGCTAATGGTATCTCTGGGTACATTTTCAAGTGTAAAAATTATCCGTATGCTCATGGGGCCTTTTCTTAGCTTGACGCCTTGACCTATTGTCAAGTAGAATAAGTGACGGCTTGCTTTCAATTTAGATTAAAAAAAGAGAGTATGCTAGCATGAAATTCACGCAATTGTACATTCAACTTTATTCTTTTAAAAAGGGTGAAAATAATATTAAAATTCGTCAGCTTGTATATTCGTCAGCTTGTATATTCAACTGTAAATAAGTTTTATGAAAACTATTTCAAACAGATTTCCGTGTTTTGTGTTTGATCGTTTCCGAAGTTTTACTCAAATTAAAACTTACTCATAAAATCGACAACTCCATTAAACAAGTCGAGTTTAAACACGGATAAAATTATTTATATGAGGAACGCTCACGCATGTTCGTATGAATCAAATTATCGTGATATATACTTAAAGTTATCTCATAATATAGCCATTAATAACTTAAATAATGTATCAAATAATTTTTTAAATATTAAATACTTTTATTTTGATTTAATAATTCTATTTTTTTCTTTAATGCATGTATGAGAAAAATTCATTAAAAAAAATACATTGAACGAATAATGCGCATAAGTACATACTTGATTTTATTCTTAATTGAATTATTTGTGAGGTAAACAATTATAGTTTTAATAATTAATGCTATATAATCAGAGAAAAAAGTTCAAATTGTGACAAAATACGAGAATAAATTTTGACAAAATGACACGGTGCTCGGTGAAAGAATAGAATGATAGAAGTCGTCAACAAGCATACGACGTCGTTGCGGCATAAAATTCTGATTGCTCATTATTTTTCAGTTTTGAATTCTCAAACTGAAGTCATTTAAACCAGCCTGATATTATGTGGAAACTTAAATGTATTTATGAATTCGCTTCACAAAGCGAAGGTTGGGTGCTCCATTTGGCGCCATTCTTGTTCCCTCCTTCACTCCATAGTATCCAATGGGCCAGCACCACCACCACCATTGAATGTTCTTCATGCCCACTCCCTCAAGAATGGTTCTCTTCAAACTTTGAATTTGGCTAACTATCTTTTGACTCTCTATGTTAAATCCAGCAACATGGACCATGCCCAGAAGCTATTTGATGAAATTCTCCACAAAAACACTCAGACGTGGACCATTCTTATTTCGGGTTATGCTAGAACTGGCTATTCAGACGTGGTCTTTAGCCTTTTTAGAGAAATGCAGACAAGGGGTGCTCGTCCAAATCAATATACTTTGTCTAGTGTCTTCAAGTGTTGTTCAGCTGAAAACAATCTTCAATTGGGTAAGGCAATCCATGCGTGGATGCTGAGAAATGGGATTCATGGAGATGTTGTGCTGGAGAACTCTATTCTTGATCTTTACTTGAAATGCAAGGCTTTTGAATATGCAGAAAGGCTGTTTGAGTTGATGAATGAGGGAGACATTGTGTCATGGAATATAATGATCGGCGCGTATCTGCGTGCTGGAGATACAGAGAAGTCTCTTGACATGTTCCGGAACTTGCCTTACAAGGATGTTGTGAGTTGGAATACAATCATAGATGGGCTGATGCAATGTGGTTATGAAAGATGTGCATTGCAACAACTCTATTGTATGGTGGAATGTGGGACTGTGTTCTCTGCTGTCACTTTCTCCATAGCTCTTATTTTGGCTTCCTCTTTATCACTTGTGGAGCTTGGGAGACAACTTCATGGGCGGGTCTTAAAATTTGGTTTTAATGGTGATGGTTTTATAAGGAGTTCACTCGTAGAAATGTATTGCAGGTGTGGGAGAATGGATAAGGCATCTATAATTCTCAAAGATGTACCTCTGGATATTCTGAGAACAGGGAATACTGGAGTTACATGCAAGGAATCAAAAGAAGGAATAGTTTCATGGAGTTCAATGGTTTCTGGTTATGTTTGGAATGGCAAGTATGAAGATGGTTTGAAATCTTTCAGGTTAATGGTTCGTACACTGGTTGTAGTGGATATTCGAACTGTCACAACCGTTATATCTGCTTGTGCTAATGCTGGAATTTTGGAATTTGGTAAGCAGATGCATGCCTACATTCAGAAAATTGGGCATAGAATAAATGCTTATGTTGGCTCCTCCTTAATTGATATGTATTCTAAATCTGGTAGCTTGGATGAGGCCCGTCTGATTTTTAGACAAATTGATGAACCAAATGTTGTCTTGTGGAGTTCGATGATATCTGGCTATGCGCTACATGGTCAAGGAAGGCAGGCCCTTGGTCTTTTTGAAGGAATGTTGAATCAGGGTATTATACCAAATGAGGTTACCTTTTTAGGGGTTTTAAGTGCATGCAGCCATGTAGGGCTTCTTGAAGAAGGCAGAAGATATTTTAGGATGATGAAAGATGCCTATTGCATCAGTCCCGGAGTTGAACACTACACTTCTATGGTTGATCTTTATGGTCGAGCGGGTCACTTAATTGAGACAAAGAACTTTATTTTGGAAAATGGTATCTCTCACTTGACTTCTGTATGGAAATCATTTTTATCGTCTTGTAGACTTCATAAAAATATCGAGATGGGAAAGTGGGTTTCTGAAATGCTACTTCAAGTTGCACCATCTGATCCAGGAGCCTATATTCTGCTATCAAATATGTATGCTTCTAATCATAGCTGGAACGAGGCTGCCAGGGTAAGGAGTTTAATGCATCAAAGAGGTGTCAAGAAGCAGCCTGGTCAATCTTGGATTCAGCTAAAGTATCAAATCCACACTTTTGTCATGGGAGATAGGTGTCACCCACAAGACAAGGAAATATATTCATATTTGGACACTTTAATTGGAAGGTTGAAGGAAATTGGATATTCCCTTGATGCGAAACTGGTCATGCAGGATGTAGAAGAAGAACAAGGGGAAGTTCTTATTAGTCATCACAGTGAAAAGCTTGCAGTTGTCTTTGGCATCATAAACACCACCCATAGGACACCGATTCGAATTATGAAGAACCTCCGCATTTGTATGGATTGCCATAACTTCATCAAGTATGCTTCTCAATTTCTAGAACGTGAGATAATTGTGAGAGATATTCATAGGTTCCATCATTTTAAGCATGGTAGTTGCTCTTGTGGAGATTATTGGTGACAAAAGGTTAAACATATTATTACCAAGTCTACAATATAGTCATGATGTTCAGAAGCCAATCATCATAACTTCAAAGTGTGGCATGCACATCTCAACTTATCAGTCCAGCTGAGCCTTGTAGCAATGAAGTAAAAATGATAGCAGCTATTCTTCAAGTTGTTAGTTCCAGGTTTTTTCAAATCTATGGTTCATATTTTTTACATTTTTTCAAATCTAAGATTCCAATTCTTATATCCATTATGTTATCAGATGATTCAGATGCTAGATTGACCAATCATTTCAATCATTTCCTTCTGTATGCTATACAAAGTGCCGAGGAAGCAGAGTATTAGATCAGATGGAAAGTTCTATTCTGAAACTCAATCAGCTAAGTTCTGCTGAAAACTTGGAAAGGTATGCTTTATAAATACATCATTTTTTATTGTGATAAAAAAATGAGTATTTAGCACTCAAAATGGCCTGGCTCACCCTGGGCCAAGGTAAATTAGGACTGGGCTGGGTTGGCCTGTTTTTACAAGGGCCTAGAAATTGGAGTTCATAATTCAGACTTTAGGGTTGAGCTAAAAACAAGTTAGCTTGTTTAGTCCACCTAAAGGTGAAAATAAAAAAAAAATAGGTGAGAAAATTGAAAAAATGGAAGAATGGGAAAAAGTAATTGGAAAATGGAAGGAGGGGGGATTTTATAACAAGTTTTAAAAAAAAATAGAGTAAAAGTATTTAATTCACAATACTCGAGAGCCTAAAAACTGTTAGAACATGAAAGAATTGTAAATAAAAAAAAATAAAAGTAAAAATATGTTGAAGCAACTTCTGACGGTTCTGGTCATCTTTGTGAGATGAAATTTTTTTGAACTTCCTCAATGACTCAAATTTGTATATCACAAACTTACAAAAGATAAAGCATTGGTATTGGAATGGCTTCAATGTCCAAAGGTTATCTTGATATACTTTTACTTCAAATGGATATGATGCTCTTGTATTTTCTACCTTTGTCCAGCTTGATAATCAACTTTGGGTTGACAGGAATTTGATTAAAAGTTTTTTTGGTTGAACAAATTTTGGGTGGAGGGTAGGTTGCATGCTACAAGCCTAAGCCATAAATTACAGTGATACTTAAAAATGACCAATTAATGAAAGTCTACGAACAGGAACCAAACTTAAGACCTTATTGTCTATACACTGTTTGATCCAACCAGTTAAGTAACCCTCATTGCGTACTAGATTGAAAGTTTAAACATTTGGATTTGCCTATGCTTTCTTATGTTTGTATATTCTTAACTGGACTTGCCTAACTATTTTGAATCTTTGTGCTCAAGGTCGTGTACATAAAGGAAGCTCTAGCACAAGTTCTCTGCCATCTGGGCTCCCGTTCACAAAGCAGTTTTTGTTAAGATTGATGGAACTTCAGATTGGAATTGCTCTAGTGCTCTATGGCTCAACAATTTCCCATGTATTAGTAATACACTTCCTAGTTTTAACAATGGAAAATCTAAAAAACTCATGCTCCGAAAAACTGTAATATCAGGCATAACAGACGTAAACAGTTGTTCAATTCGGAACGATTGAATTGAAACAATTGAAAGATGTAGTCGTATCCTTACAATTAATAATTTTTTTTTTATATAACCTGGATGTATCCTCATTCAACCTCTTCCGGTCACCTTGTCCTTAGAGTACGGCTTTAAAGGCTATCCCTCATTGGAACAACGGGTGCATTGAGCTTCGCTACCGGAGGAAGGATGAGATTAATCCCCCATTCGAGGATGGAGGCGCATCCTTTGGCTCCCAAAGAATTTTCTTGAAGCAGAGTTTGAACCCCTGACTCAAACAAACACTTAGAAGCTCAGTTGTCAACTGAGCTACCCTTAGGAGTTTACAATTAATAATTTTGAACAGAAGAAAATGCATCAATATTTTTTTCCTCATGTTTTGGATGGCAATGAAATATATGTTACGTGCAATTCTTAACGTTACAATTTACACCTTGGTTGGTCACAACTAGAAAAGGACAACTAGATCTTGTATTATTAATTAAGTTATCGTGGTCGTTATGGGCAAGAAAATTACTTGATACTTGTAGCCTCGTATGGTTTTATGGACGCATCATTAGTTCTTTACTGCTTTGCAATAATGATAATCTTAGTGAGCTTGGTTAAGTAAGATAACAACATTTGCATTATTTTGAGTGCTTAATTTACATTAAAGGAACAGTTTGGTCTTTGCAAATTATATGTGATAGATAATATCATGAATGTGGATTGGTTGGACATGAAGTTTATAAAAAAAGAAAAAAAGAGTAAGAACTCATTTAGGCTTTATTAACTTGCTAAGTTTTCGTTAATCAACACACATCACATTAGTAAGTAATGTACTATAAGGCAGGCAACTCAACCAGCCTTCAACAAACACATTTTCTATTCTTGCAATCAATGATGCATTGCTTCTTTGTATACAAGAAATATCAGATCTGGTCTCCATCGCCAGGAGGTGGATATGAAGTTCGCTTGGGATGCACTACTTCTAGTTCGAGTCCAAAACAAGTAAACAAAAAGGAACATAGCTAAGAGCTTTTATGTTACCCAAAAAAAAAAATATATATGTATAATATAAGGGTTTGTTTTTTGTGCAGTTAATGCAGATAAGTTATCTACATTGAGCCCAAAACGGGTAGAAATTAAGATGTTTTTATAATTTTAATTTATTTCAGGGTTATAATAATCTTTATAATTATAATTTTTTAATATTTCAACATCAAAACGATGTCGTTTTGGGAGTAAATGCAGATAACTTGTCTGCAGGCAGAAATATTTTTATAATAATACAAACTAACTGAATCAAAGATTAAGGGAGGAAAAAAACAAAAAGAAATTGATGATGACTTATTGTAGAAGAGAGGCAAGTGAAGGAAAGGAGAGTAAAGTAGATATGGGGAGCACTCTAAGGGGAAAATTATGATGTGATCTGATTTCTAGGTTGTGGAGTTTGGTTTTGCTTTATTCACTCACTACTCAACCTACTTTTTCAAGGTGATGTTCGTTAGATACACATAAAGTGAATTGATGAATGGAATTGACAGTGTTATATACATTGCATTATAATTAGTTTAAACAAGTCCAGACATACATACCCTGATCATGCCTATGGTTATGTCCCTTTCATATACCAAACGGATTTATTAACCATATGTAGCTTGACTTTCTATACGTAATAATAACATGCTCCACAAAGAAATTGAATTTAAAGGGAAAGGAAGTGAGTGCCACTTGTGTTGTGTCTCATTATTATATTATAACTACAACAACTACTCTCGGCTATAGTATAGCCTATAGCTATTATTATATATTGTACTTGTCAAATCTCAACTCAAGGTTGCATTTTTGCTTGCTCAAGCTCCAATACCAATTGATCTTCATTCACCCTTAAGAAAGAATGAGACAAAGAATGGAAAGGCTTGTCATTCTTCCTTTCTCTACTGGTTGTATCTCTGAGGCCAGTGTTGCTGTAGGTCTTCCACAGCCAAGAAGATCAAAATCAGACACCAGCATACCAAGAAGTCTCTCTCGATCTCTCTATCTATCTTAATTTTATATCCACAAAGATATTTATACACTGAAGGGCCGGCTTGGCTCAACGGTTAGCTTGTTTGCCGTGGTGTGTCAGGTCGCGGGTTCGAATCAGTCTCTCTGCAAAAAACAGGGGAAAGACTGCCTAGAGTATTCCCTTCCCCAGACACTCACAAAGTGGGTATTTGAACTGGATCGACCCTTAAAGATATTTATACACTATTTCTATTATATCATTCTTATACTACTTTTTGTAATTAGGTAGAGAAACTGAGAAACACACTTCTTTCTCTCTTTCTTTTTTCCTCAAACAAGTAAATATCTGAGAAAATGGGGTATAGAAATATTTTCCCATTTTATATCATCTTCTTTCCACTTTCTTTTGACACACACATACACACTTAATTATGATATATTTAAATATCTTGATTTCCATCTAATCTGTTGTTATATGATAAATTTAGAAGGATCTAAAGGCGTTGATGATTCAGAGAATTTGTCTGGTGAAAGCATGAAGAACTCGTTGAGGTTGCTTGACATTGTTCCAAAGCCTAACCTATCCACTAGCTTCAATAGGCTATTCAAGGGTTTCAAGAACTTCTCTCAATTGTTTTGTGAGTATGCATGTGGTACTTAACATGATGATTTAATTTTATGGTCCCTTGGTTTATCTGTGTATTTTTGTTTGTTATATATGTTTGTAGTGGAGAAAGAAGAGGAGTTAGAAGAACTTGAAATTGACATGGAAATAGGGTGCCCAACAAATGTGCAGCATGTGACACACATTGGTTTGGATGGTATTGCAACTTCTGCTGACCCCATGAGAGGATTGGAAAATCTCATACCTCCTGAGATGCTCTCTCTATCTTCTCAATCTAGACAGCACCATTCTCCAAATTAATTGAAGTTTTTATTTTATATATGATGTATTAGAAACTAGAAACATGCAAGCAAGATTTCAACGTTGAAGATATATATATATTGTATACATATATTATGGTGAGCAACGTTTACAATAATGTTAGTCATGATTAAATTTCTATGTAAATGTATAACTAAACCAAGATAAGTATCTCTCAGTTTAGGTAGGATCCTTTTAAACCAAGATAAGTATCTCTCAGTTTAAGTAGGATCCTTTGACACCAGTGTCAAATTTGAAATTTGACACCTCATCCGAGAGCCATCAGATCAAAAAAGATCAACAACTCTGATTTGTAAGCATGTGATACCATTGATCTTTTTTGATCTGATGGCTCTCGGATGAGGTGTCAAACTTCAAATTTGACACTAGTGTCAAAGGATCTCAGTTTGTAATTATTCCTAGTACATATACTTTCTCATTTGTTCTGTGTCAACATGATAAGCTATTTGAAGAAGTTGAATGCCATGTAATTTTGACATATTAATTTGTAATTCACTAATTCTATTAAAAGATGATCCAAACATGAGAGAGGATTTAACATTGTAACAAAGTGAGAGTCATAAAATACAAAATATACATCAATCTCAATAGCACACATAAGCATAAGCATTCATTGAGAATGAGTAATAGAAAGAAAGAAAAAGAAAGTTGTTCACTTGAAGAAGTATGGAAGGTCCAAGACATAAAGAAGGAAGTAAGCCCAAGTAACACCAGAAATGCCACCAAAGAAGAACCCACCAGTGAACTTGGCCCAACCTTCAGCTGTTTGAAGCTGATCAGGCTCCTTCTTGCGGCCCGTCAAAGTAAGGGATGGTGCAGTGGATGGTGCCCCTTCATTGAAGGATGAAATCCCATAGATTGTAAGGCAAAGGCTGAGGATCACCACAAGCCCACCAGCTGCAAGAGAGCCAGCACCTCCAGCATAAGGTGTGTTCCTCAGAGGCCCGGCCTTAACAAATGGGCCCACAAGCAGGAACCCGTGGGCCAAACCCACCTCAATCCCTCTCAATAATGGGCTCACTGCAGTTCTATATGCTGGAAGGTTGGACAGGTACCATGCTATCAAGGGGCTTGATGTAACTGGAGTTTCAAGGCTTCCAATGAATGGGTCACCATTGATTGGCTGAATCACTTGATAGGTTGGCTGCCCCAGCAATTGCAATCACCAGAAAACACCAATCATTTGTGAAAAAAAAGAACTTTTTTATAATTTTGATGTAGTTTAAATACTGGAAAAAGAAAAAGTTTAAGGGATAACACAAAATTATAAATTTTTGTTACCCATTTTCACAAATTCTTATCACATCATGAAAAAAAAAAAAAAAAAAAAAAAGAATTTTGTTTGACTCAGTAAGGTAATTGTGCATATCAAACACTTTTTTTTTTGGTATAATCCGGAGGTATCCCCCTTGCCCTCGGGGTACGGCCCTGTAGACTATGGCCTCATTGCAAACCCTTGGGAGCTCAGTTGCCAACTGAGCTACCCTCAGGAGTTATGCATATCAAACACTTAATTATGTTAGGTAACAGCACAAAAGATTAAAAGTATAACCAACATGTTATGTTTGTATTATCTTTTATTATGTACCGAACACATCCTATATATAAATATAAGAGTAAATATCCTTTCTGTCCTAGCAAATTTCACGATACCCGCTTTAGTCCCTAGCAAATAAAAAGGCTATTTGGGGTCCTAAGAAATTCAAAATGGATCCATTTAATTGAAATCGTGATCCCTCATAAATTCAAAAAAGACTCATATTAGTCCCTCAAAAGGACTAAAATGAGTCTACTTTGAATTTCTTAGGGATCAAGAATAGCCTTTTTATTTGCTAGAGACTAAAACGGACATCATGAGGAACGAAAATTGATATTTACTCTAAATATAAAATCAAAACATATGTTAAAAGTAAAATATACTGCCATCATCAATCCGAATCTATATCACCATTGCTTCTATAATAAAAGCAATTCATCAATTAAGGCATGCAAGAAAAGATGAGGCAGAAAAGATAAAAGGGTCATTCTTACTTGCTTTCATACATAGTCCATTGGTTAGATTAGATAGATAAACTATAATAAGTTAGAATTAAGCTAGAAGAGTAAGACACACATATAGGAAGAAGTAGCTTACCTTTTCAGATTGGATGGCCTTAACAGTGAAGCTAAATTGTCTTTTAGAAGGTAAGAGGTGAAGTGGAGAAGAGCCAGAGAGACCCTTAGGTGTGACCAGAGGCCTAGTGAAGGTGGACTTGAGTTGGCTCGCCATTGGAGAAGAAGCTGCCATGGTCTTAATTTGTTAGTTCCACAAGTGAAACAACACTAATAGTTTGCTACACATAGTGGCTGAAATGAGGTACCATAGTGGCTAAGTACTTCCATGCTTCTATGAAAGTTTAAGGTTGTGGCTATTGAAGCCCCTCTTATCTTATTGGCTGATACGTATATCAAAACCTTATCCCTTATCCAAAACCCAACCTTACTATTTTTCATTGATATTTTGGTGTCTTCATGGGCTCTTTTGGGTCGGGTTAAGCCCATGCATCCAGGCCCACTTGACAAGGCAACTAAGTTTATGAAAAAAGTTTGGGTTGTTCAAGTTTATTATTGTTCTTCTGTTACATAAATTTCATATAAACGAAGTATATTTTAAAAGTACACAAGTTTGTGTCCTTGTCATTTGCACAGAGTCTTAATAGTTATATCTTGTGTAAATCTGAAAAATTACTTTTTTCTCCCTCTCCTCGGTCACATCGCTGACGTATAAAGTAAAAAACATAACTTTTCAGATTTACACCGATCAAATTTTGTGTAAATCACTAAAAGGACACAACTTACATCTTTAAAAATGACACACACTAAACCCAAACCTATATACATTTTGATTTTTGAATTCATTTAAGGAACTTAGACTCTTCGTTATTGAGAGCTATTCAAATTATATTATTCTTTTCTTTATTTTAAATTTTTTCACTCTTTTCCAATAAAAGATAAGAATGTTTTACATTTTAATTTATTTTTATGTAAACAAATCAACAAATCTCTTAACAAAAAATGTGTTAGTAGCAGTTAATTTTGACTATCTTCCTATCAACTCTGAATCTTTAAAAACGAATTGAAGTTTGAGCATCTCTATTTTCAATATTAATATTTCATTCAAATTATTTATTTCATTTTATAAAATCTCAAAGTTTGTTGCAAGAATTCAACGATTAGTGATGTTTAGAGTTACAAAAAAAGGAAAGAAAAATTTAAAAACCCATTGATGTTAAAATAGACTAAAATGTAACAAATTAAATTATTTATAGAAAAAAGTATAACTTTTAAAAATAAAAAAGAGAACAGTATAATTTAAACATCGTTAAAGAAGGAAAATATGATTTACTCGATTATTTCTACTTTCTAATTTTAAGTTCATCGTAACATAAATTTTCTTTTCTATTTTTTTATATTATTTATCGGTTCATGTATTACTCAATTAATCTGATTTTAACATGAACGGCAATGTTTTTCTTATCAGATTTTATGATTTTCAGAAGGGGTTTCCTAATCTCATGTTATAAGAGAGTAATTATTTTCTACTGTAGACACAATAATGGATGGGGCTCAGTTACTTATAAAAATAAATAAATTATACGGAAATCAATAGATGTGTAGGAAAAAAATATTATCTTATTACCTAAGATTAATATTTCGCTTTTCAGAAACTCAACTCCTAGTCGCGTCTCAATTTTTTAATTCACGCTCTTTTAATGAGAGGTGTAAAAAAAAAAAAAATTGTTTGACAAAATTATAAGAAATAGTTGGCATCTAGTGGCTGCTGGGGGGTCAAAAAAGGAGGAGCTCAGCGGAAAGTGTTGATGACATGGGTCATATAATTCTAATACTTGGTCCATATTCCCTAGTTTTACACTATACAGAAAAAAACTTTTTAAGTTTTGGAATTCTTTTAAGTGATTTGATTTTCTTATGTTGTATGAGAATTTAATTTTTATGTTGAGACTCAACTAGTGGTGGATCCCATATTTATTAAAAAAAAAAGTTTTGCATGTAAATTGAATGGTCACTAACATGAAAAGTTAGATTCTATAACATGAGAAAATATTTTCTATTCTTTTAAATACTTAATAATGTTGTGGTCCATATTCCATAGTTTTTTTTTTATGGATTTTTCTTTCCATTTCTCCATAGACTGCTCTCTTGGGATAAAGAGGACAAAATTAATGACAACAGAGTGATTGTCACAGTGTCTGGAGTCTCTGGACCTCCAAAATAATTAATTTGACTCTTCATACTTTATCAGCAATTTGATCATCCACTAGGACCACAACTGTCCACAATCTTCCGTGAAAGAAAAGGCTGCTTATGGAAAATACATGCACTTAGATACGAGGAAGAAAAGTTAAATTAATATTCGCTTTAATGTTTTTATTGTAAATGTAAGTAAGTTATTTATATTTATTCTCAAAATAACATTATTTTAGATTAAAAATTTAAAAATTATAATAAGAAAGACTATTATAAGCCTAAATTATATTATAATTACAAAATTACCTTGATCTCTATATCAAAATGATGTCATTTTTTATTTAATATAGATAACTTATCTACGTTGATCGCAGAAAAAGTAAACCCATTAATATTTACAAAAAAAATTAAATTAGGATACCAACCAAATATATATTTGGAAAAACACGAAGAATTTTAATTGTGATTAAGTTTTTATTTTGTATAAGTGAGAGAAGTATCTAACTAAGGGTTAGTAGATCGATATAGGATCAAATACTCTCTTTAGATATCTATAAATTAGATAGTTTGAGGTAGCAGATCATTGTATATAATTATAACAGCGTTAGCCAATGGGGTAGTGCGTGTGCACAGCGACAGTATAATAATATGAAGGTTTTACCTCTTATTTATGGAATTTATCTATGGATATAAGAGCTTTGGGCCTTGTAGTTCATAAGCCCAATTGTGTCATTGTATAGCTGTCATGTATTATTCTTTACTAGCCTTATAGGTATATGAGCCTTATATAGGTCCATAATAGTCCCGATTCAATATTAATCTTATAGCCGACTCAAATAATTGAAACTTGTATAGATATCGAAAAGCCGACTCGTCTTAAAATAAAAATATGGAAAAAAAACATTTGTCACTTTAAAGGACATCGAATGGATTTCAATACTTTCACTTAAAATAACACAAAGTTATGTTTTTCAAGATGACAATTTTTTTTTCCTAAAAACATTTAAATAAGAAAAAAGTATAACCTATAATTCAAATCTCGTTTTGAAGTTCTTTCAAAATAGAATAAAAAATACAAGCATGTTAAAATTTTCATTTCTGTTTTACCACATGAAATTTTTTAAAATGTTATATTTTTTCCAACCTCAAAATGATATTATTTTGTAATAAATAATTTTGTTTTCAGGATAAATATTGAATCCTTTAAATAAAGTCTAATTATAAGATGAAAACATAAAGAAATTCAGCAAGCTAAGGATTAAAATATTAAAAAAAAAATATTACTCAAAAAATTCCAGTGGAACAGAAGGTCCGAAGCTTCCGAGTTTCAACCTTAAAAGATTGAAGACCGAGGGTACAAGGTCACCGACTTTAGAAGACAAGTCCAATTTCCTTTTCTTAAAATATTGAAAGGTGTTAATTCAACGCACTAAAGACTAACCAAAAAAAACAAAACTTACATTATTGGATACCACATACTTTTTTTTTAATTGAAATTAACTTTAATGATTTGATTTTGATGGACCATAAAAATAAAATTACGATGTGATCAATCGTGCATCATTCGTGAGTTTAACAACACGCTTTATGAATTTTATTAAAGTCTAAGTTATTAAATTCATTCAATGATGCGAATATACTTGTATACATCATATGATGGTACAGTAAAATCTTTGTATTGTGACACTACATACAAATTAAATTATAATTTTAATCTATAGTTATTGTAAAAAAATATATATATTATAAGCCACTAAATTTATTTAATGGTAAGGTGTTTCAATAATTTATACAAAATTATAGATTTGAAGGTCAGCGCCACTTTGTATCCAATATATTAGAATGAATAATTTCAACATCTCATTATATGTAATTATAACTCATCTCAAATACTTTTTATTATTATATTTCATATCCTACAAAATGTAAAAATTGAAAAGTATATGGTTATTATAAGGGTTTTATTAGTATTATGTTACATAATTCAATAAAACTTTCCTACACACACAACTAAGAGGTGAAGTTCATATGTTTCTTTTTCTCTTTCATCATTCCACTTTCTCTCTCTTCTTTACTGTGAGGGTAGGAAAATATTCTTATATTATGTAACATTATACCCATTAAACCCTTATTATAAAGGGGTTACTAATTAGTAATCATTTATAATTATCTTTAAATACTTCCTAAGTTATAAATATGTACTTATAATTTAGTTCTAATCCTCTTTATGTTAAGTAACAGAGTATCATGCACTTAAAATAAAGTTGCAAAGAGTTTCAAGATATTATTAACCACGTCAATTAACAACACCAATTCTAGCAATCTCTAAAGCATGATCATTTTCCATGAACACAGATCCTTCTGAGACAGTTTTGTAAGTGCAAAACCAATCTCATCATGGAGTTACGTGCCATGTTGCTCCTGAATCCACTATCCAAACGTCTGTGAACTATTTTTCTCCTTTAAAATTGATTGTTGCTTCGTTGTATAAGATTTCTCCTTCAGCAGAGGTATTAGCAACACATCCTTAAGAAGGACTTGCTTCATGAGGCTTCTCTGTATTCTTCTTATTATTCCAACAATTTTTTTCGCCTTAGTAGCATTTTACATTTTTTTTCTTAACTTTGATCTACTTTGATTTTGACTCCCACTTGAGCCACGTTCAATTTATCTTCCTCTCATCTTCGACAAGGCCTGTGCTTGCTTTGAATTTTTCAACTATCCTCCTCATTCTTCTGTCTAGATTCTTATTCAAGAATTGTAATAATGGTATCATTGAAAGATAGGTTATTTGATAACCCTTTATTTGTTATGTTGATGATGAGTTGATTATATGAATCAGGTAGACTTTGAAGTAGAAGCTCAGCACGTTCACTTCTTGCTATGTTGTAATCCAATTTGTAAGTTGAGAAAACAATGTACTCTGATTGTTGATGTGGTCAACTATCGTTGTGGACACACTCGTTCGATAGAGCCTCCTCTTAAAGAATATCTTATAGTGAAGAGATTTGACCTCATACAATTTGGTGAGTATATCTCAAATTTCCTTTGTCGTCTTCTTTTGAACAATGCTTGACAAGATCGAACTCATCATTGCTATTTGTAGATTGGCAATAACATTGTTATCCATTTATTTCCACTTTTCTTTTGTCTATCTAAGCAATTGTCCTTCCTTAGGATTGTCTTCATCTTTATCTTTCATAGGGATAAACTACTTTCATTGAACTTCTTAATCTCAAATTTTGTCACCATAGAGTTGATAATACTCTGATTATTAACTATATCTGGATACACTATTTTAATGTGAATAATACCATATACGTGAACAATATCTTACGTAAAAATAGTATTGTATAATAGAATAAATCTAGTATATGTTAATAATATTGTAAAAGTATACAATCACACGTGTGAATAGTAACCATGAATAGCATCGTAATATGAATAGTAACTAATAACGAATCAGCTCTAATACACCGTTAGGTAACAAAGTATCATGCAACAAAAATAGAGTTAAGAAAAATCTTTTGATCACACCAAGTGGCCGAGCAAGTGTAAACCAGTGGAAGTCTCTTCGTCTTCGTCCTATGCAGCGATGACTGATAAAATAACCACTCACTTTTCTGTATACCAATATTATAATTAACTTTATCTTAATTTTACCAGTCAAAAGATCAATAAATATACCAATTGAAGTGACATGTAAGATTTATGTGAAAAATTTAATTGAAAAAATTCACAAACAAGATTTGGCTCAGCGGTAAGCTTGCTTGCCGTGGTGTGTCAGGTCGCGGGTTCAAATCAGTCTCTATGCAAAAAGCAGGGGAAAGACTGCCTAGAGTATTCCATTCCCCAAACACTCACGAAGTGAATATTTGAACTGGGTCGGCGTGAAAGAAATTATATTACTCTTGTTATGTTAGAAAAATATATCTCATTCTAAATAACACTTAAAAGACACTCTCTTGAATTTTGGGATGCTTGAAAATATAGTGGGATCTCTCAATTTATAGGCCGAAACGTCACGGGTAAACGTGTTATTTTTTTTATTTTTTTTATTTTTATCTTCTTCCATGTTAATTTGTGCAATTTGAATAGATACTGCACTATTGTTCTTTTGATCACCGACCGTCCAACAAAAAAGTTGCATAAATCCAAAAGCACCGAAATGTGACATTATCGATTTCATCACTTTAATTATTATATAACAAAAAATGGTTATCACCACCAGAATCAACAACTTATCATGCACCATTTCAAATTTCAACCTAAAGTAAGAAATAGTTATTTGTCTCCAAAGACAACTATAGCTATCTTTTATCGTTTCCGTACGTCATTAATGACCAGCACACCATTCTAGAATCAAAGCCAAAAAAAAGCCAGTTCCATGCTGGACCTACTGGTTCCCCTTTCAAGAAGTGGATTTTGCTTAAAATAATAATAAGAGAAATATTGTTTCCAAAAAATAATAATAATAGAAATATAACTTTTATGTAACATAAAAGAGTTTATCTCTCTTGAGCCTATTCTGAATTTGTGTATATAGAGTGGCGGACCAGAAAAATATTTTTATGTTTGCATACTCAGGGCGGGAATTTTGGGGCGCCGCTTCAGAATTTTTTTTAAAAAATCATGATTCAATTTTTACTTCCATTTCAAAAGAAAAATTTTGGTGAATCATACAAAGTTTTAAAAAAATAACCGATGATGATAATTAAAAAATAAATAACACCACAAAAAGATATTTGTAAAATATAATATAATTTTAGGGGTTAATAGATCAAAACCCACATAAATATCGTGAAAAATCTTGTGTAATTCTCCTCCACTCTTTACCTTTTTTCTTTTAATCTTCCTATTTTTATTTTTGTACTTGGTCTGAATCACACATCCTATGTGAAAAAAAATTTCCCCAATTTTTTTTGTCTGCAAGTACAGACAATGACATCCAAATGGGTCCGCCATTGTGTAGGTAGGAAATTAAACTTGTCTACGGTGACTTGAAAAAAATTGAGCCCCAATAATAATCCAAGAGAAATTAGTTCTATAAATTTGATGACATAGTTGAAAGAGAAGTATCATAAAATATGATTATATAATTGCATTGTCATAAATCAATACTCACGAAGCATTAGTTAATACTTAATAATTTAACAAATAAGTTAGGTTAGTGTCAAACTTGGATGTGCGCAATACTTTATATCACACAATTTAAATTTTATAAGATCAATGAAGAAAAAAAATCATTACCAAAAAAAGAAAGAAAAATAATCAGACTTCTTATTACTTTTAAAAAAATAATACTATTCCACACAAAATAATACTAAAATCCAATACCTATCTATTCACCAATCAAATAACAAAAACTTTTTAATAACAATTTGATCCAATGATGAAAAAGGGTTTTGTAAAAAATTATACAATAATATATCCGACACATTATATTAGTTTATATCACACAATTTAAATTTTATAAGATCAATGAAGAAAAAAATCATTACGAAAAAAGAAGGAAAAAATCAGACTTCTTATTGCTTTTTAAAAAAATAATACTATTCCACACTGTGTAATATAAAATCCAATTTGACCAAAGTGCCAAATATTAACAATAAAATTTTACGCAAGTAAAAAGGGTTTTGCATTATTATACAATAATATATCGACACATCATATTATTTTATATGGTAAAATCATTTCTGCTGTAGTCGTTTTACGTATAGTAACGACAGATGTATGCAAAATATTCCACATTTAACCTTTCATTTTTTTTGTCAAATTATGAATTTACCAATGCCACGTATATATACGACAAATATATAATTGCCATATATATATATATATATATATATATATATATATAAAGATAAAAATATGATGTTATAAAAAATGAATTGTATTTTTTTATATATTTCCGATTTTTATGAGATAAAACTTATATTTTTTTGAATAATTTTAAATGATTAAACAAAATTTTAATATTGTGATTATAATTTTTGGTTATTTTTATTCGAATTGAAGGACAATTATGTTACTTATAAGTATTTAAAAAATAAAGAAACTGATTTATATCGTGTTATCGGATGTAATTTTATTTTTAAGAAGTTATTAGATGTAATATTATTTTTAAGAATAAAAATAAATTGTGTCATGAAATAATATAGTTTTTTTTTATCGAGAAGCTTTTTCTTAGCATAAAATTAAAATTAAAAATTATTTCCCTTAAAAATTAGAGTGTTGGAAAAGCTGGATTATCATGCACAATCCGTAAAGAGAAACAAAAATCCCAACGAATTATGAAAGAATGAAAGAATGGGAATGAATACTAATTTAACATGAGCAAATTAAGTAGGAAAATCTTAATTATTTATGAAGTAATCTAGAATAACACATTCATGAAACCGTAGAATAACACATTCAATTTGTGGCTAAGCTTTAATTTAGAATTAATTTTATAACTGACTTAAAAAGTTAAAATTCATACAAAACGATCGTCTCGTCTTAAAAATAATATGGAAAAGTTGACGAATGCCTTTATTTCACATAATCTATATCCGTATGATTTTATTTTTTATCACACATATCCTTGTGCTTTATAAAAAATAAGAAATTATACAGGCATATATGACAAAAAAATATATCTTTTTACAAATCACATGAGGTATATGTGATAAGAAAAAAATTACAAAAACACAAGTGATTCTGAAATAAAACAAAAGGGGAAGGAGATATAAAAAAAGTAATATTAATTTATGCATGGATAATAATTAAGAATTCGAGGAAGGATATTCTAATTATTAAATTTTCTTAGTATTAATTTACTACCTATCTAATCACCATTGAATCAAAGAGAGAGAATGTTAAAAAGTTTTTGAAATAAGTGAAAATGTTGATCCAATGATGATTAAATAGATAGTGAGATGATATTAGAAGATTTTGATAATAAGAATATATGTAGTTTCATAATTCGGTTAAATAAAATATCTTTTCCATAGAAAAATAAAAGGGATGTGGCGAGGTGCGCCATCCCCGGAGAAAGCCAACAGAAATCTAGTTGGAATGAGAGAAACAGTATTCTCAATACAAACAGCCTCTCTCTCTCTCTCTCTCGTATCTTTCTTCTTTATATATTCATTCATTCTCTTTTATTATAACCCAATTTCAAGAAAAAGAAACCCTCTCATTTTCATTCTGAATCTCAATTCGAATTCATTCTCCTTTTTTTTTTGTCCCACTATATATATATACAGACACATTCGATTCATACCTCTCTTTCTTTCCATAGAGAGATAGAAAGAAAGAAAGAAAGTTGAAAGCGAAGGACGGAGTTGAGTTGAATGGGAATCATAGTGGAAGTTGAAAACTTAGATGAAAACGACGACGTTCTGATCCCGCCACCTAACTTCTCCATGGTGGAGGACTGCATTTTCCGATCAAGCCTCCCTAACCCTTCCAATTTCCCTTTCCTCCAATCCCTAAACCTTCGCTCCGTCATGTCAGTTCCCTTTTCCTTTCACAATGTGCTCAATTTTTCTTCAACGATTCTTTAAAAAAACTCCATCTTTTTTATTTATTTATTTAAGTTTTACACAATAAATTAAAGAATCATGTAATGCACACACCCCTCCAAGAAAGATGTGATTTTTCCAGGGTTTATGTTGTTGTTATGGTTGGTGTTAAACTTAATGTGTGAGGTTGCAAATTGCTGCAGATACTTGTGTCCTGAGCCCTATCCACAAGAAAATCTAGAGTTTCTTCGCTCACAGAATATTCGGCTCTTTCAATTTGGAATTGAGGGGAAGACGGTAATTTTTTAATTTCCCTTTTTGTTCTGTGATGTTGACTTTCATATTCATCAGTTATGCTGAAACGTGTGTTCTTGTGTTTTAATGTTTAAAATGCGTAATCTTTTTGAACTGCTTGTTGATAGTTGTAAAAGGTAGTACTTGTATTGAAATCTGGGTTATGAGAAATTTGGTTCTCTTAGTTTTTCAAATTTTGAAGACAAATTTTCAGTTCAAGGTTTAAATTTGTTATGCAGTTCTTTTGCCACTCATCATGTCATAGTTTTATATTTAGTCATCTATTTGGGAAAAGGGGAATCTGGATTTTCTCTAAAGTAAGGTTTGGTGTCAAGTGATTTTTTTTTTTTAAATATTCCAATCTGTTCATATCTTCGCGACTAGTCCGATTCAGGGTGGGTCTAGGATTAAGGGTTTAAACCCCTCCCAAAGGTGGTACTGGAGAGGATCTAACACATCTCTCACTCCCGCCTGCTCAGCTCCCATGCGCCAATTGAGCTACCATCATTTGGTGGTGTCAAGTGATTTTTTAGTATAGCACAATAGCTGCAAAAGCTATTTTACACGTGGCTGTGCATTATGGAAGACTGGCTTTACTGTTATGATTGCATTGAACAAGGAAAACTAATGACCATGTTCATGAAATTTGATGCATATGGATTAAGGACTCAAATTTTGGTCTCCCTGTCAGATTTTTCTGATTCCAGAGCTAATGATGAATCTTTGTATTATTCGCAGGAAGTTTCTTTACCTATTCTCAAGGATTCTATCATGGAGGCTCTGAAAGTTTTAATTGGTACTGAATAATTGTAACAATCTCCTTCAACTTTGTGATGCAGTTTTTTGTGCATATCCGGAGCTTCTCTTATTTATTAGATATTTAAAATTCCTTCAATTTTTGTGGTTTCAGATGTGAGAAATCACCCAGTTTTGATCCATTGCAAGCGAGGAAAGGTATAAATTGACTTTTATGCAGATTTATCTCCTCGTTAGTTTCTTTTTAAAAAAAATAAAAATAAATATTCTAAGTGATATTCTCTTCTTTTATGCAGCATAGAACAGGTTGCCTTGTTGGTTGCTTTCGAAAATTTCAGAATTGGTGTTTGTCTTCTGTGTGTGAGGAGTACCAAAGATTTGCTGGTGTTAAATCAAGGACAACGGATTTAACATTTATAGAAATGTTTGACATCTTAAGCCTGAGACAGTGCCTTTACAGCATCATCTACCAGTACCATGGATATGGTTCAAAGAAGCGTCGCTTGTTGTATAAAGATGAGAATTTACACAAGCCCCGACTGACATCATTTTAACTGCGGCGGGATTTAACTCCTTTTTTTTTTGTGTTTTGTTTTTTATTTGGTAGGATTTACACTTCTTATGAATGCTCAGAGTCATTGATCATTATTTCCTTTCAAGTTAGGATTTCCAAAGATTTTGGGGAATACAGTGCCAATTCCAATTTAATTGTCATACACGGCTACAGAAATACAGTGCTACCAACAATTCTTTTCAGTGCCTATATGAGATTAATCGTGAGTTGGGCTTCTCAAGCCACATATTTTGAAGCAAATAAAAGCTTTTCGTATATAAGAAATTTTGATCTTTTTTTTGGATACAAAGGTGTGAATTGAGCATATATAACATAATACAAATTACTCAAATCTCTCACTGCTAGATCAATTTTAGTGGCTTAAATTTTGATCTTTTATTTCCAAGGATTAGATGTATGCTTTTCTTTATAATCATGCTTTAGTAAGAAGGAGGAGAAGAAGGAAAGAAGTGTGAGCATTTGGTAACTCAGCAGAATGGAGGAAGAAACATGAGATTGGTTTAGAGGTGGCGATTTAAATGTTAAAGTTAAGGGTCACTCCTACACACATTACAATGAGCAAAAAAAAAAACTTTGACACGTAAAACGAATTCTGGTTCTGTTATAAAACCCTAAAGTTAAAGGTCACCATATGAGAGAAAAGTAAATAAGTGTCCATGGGACAAAAGTGTACCATATAAGAAGCTCGTGAAGAAAATATTAGAAATTGTGTATTTCATTTTCTGAATTGTTGAATTTGCAAAGGTCCTATATAATCTAAGTTTACAAGATAATTTGTTACAAAATATAAGAGAAGTGTGCAACATAAAAAAATTAAAAAGCCATAGCAGCACCATTCAAGATACAGCTATCTAATATTAAGATCAAAGCTATCATGTTGAAATTGAATATTTGAATTTGCCAAAACGATCATTTGCTGTGGGGGTCTGATATCGGGTGATAGAAAATGTTTCATTTTTTTCTTTAGAGTATAGATTAATAAGCTTGACCTTGAAGATGGCAATGAAGAGGTTTGAAGCACTTCAAATTAAAGGGTATATTAGCTTTGTAACCCGCTCAATGCTAAGGTTTGTTACATGGCTATAACTTCGGATTGTTGATCGTTTGACATGAAATAATTAATTATTTATTATTATTTTTTCTGTTTTTCTTCTTCTCTCTTTTAATGCCTGATATGAATAAAGGGTAAAGTGTGTGTCGTTTTAAAGGATGTAAGTTTGTATCATTTTAAGAGAAAAAAAGAGATAGATTAAGGATGAGAGAGACTTGACAAAAAAATTAAATGTGTGGGTCTCACCTCTTTGTGAGAGTGAAAGAATATAAGTTGTGTTATTTAAAAGGATAAACATTTTTTCCATAAATAATAAAGGGACAAGATAAACTTACCAACAAAAAAGCTTACCACCTTTACAACCAACCTAATAACCGTTGATTTTCGTCAATATAACGGTTATGATTTATTCGAAATTATTGGATCACATTTATTAATTAATTATTAATTCTTATTAAATCCAATAAATCATAACCGCTAGATTAACGGAAATTAACGGTGATTAAATTGATTGTAAAGGTGGTAAACTTTTTTGGTGGTAAGTATATCTCTCCCCGATAAATTATTCATATCTTGAGTACTCCTGTGTTTCTTGCAATTACAAGTTTTATGGCTCTGTTTGGTTACTGTTTTTTAAAAACAATTTTTTAGTTTTCAGAATAAAAAAAAAAAACTCGTTTGAGGTAAGGTCTGTTTTGTAAAAAAAGTTTAAAAAACTGTAACTGTTTTTTTTTGTTTTTAGAATCAAATTTAGAGAAAATATATCTGAGTTGTTTTTATTTTCTGTTTTGGTTTTTAACTTTTAAAATAAAAAAAGCACAGAAAACCAATGTCTCCGTAATTATTCTACAAAACAATTTTAAGAACAAAAAAACCAAAACACAATCAAAGAGACCCGTCTTTGTTGATTTTTAATTTTTGTTCTCTCTTTTTATTAGGTTTTTTTTATCAGTTCCCTTGTAGTTGACTTTTTTTTTTGGTACATTGCCACGAGGTATCCCCATTCAACCTTCTCCGGGCACCATGCCCTCGGGGTACGACCCGTTTGGGCTAGCCCCTCATTGTGACAGTGAGTGCACTAAACTTCGGAACCGGAGAAAAGACGAGATTAATCCCCCAACTGAAGATTTTTGCCTTTCTAGTTGATTTTATATTAATCATTAATGGTTTTCCAGGTACAGGAGAGTTTAGGTTTGTCATCAGACAAAGAGAGCTACAATTTTTTTTTTTAATTTACATTATAGATTTTATTTATTTATTTATTTCTATCTAGATATAATGTATCCTTTTCAATTGTAAAATACCAAATGATACATGTACCAACAAAAAAATACCAAATGATACAAATATTGAATAAAGAAAAATAAAAGATATTGTCAAAATACAGAAAAGTAACAAAAAAAAAATTCCAAAGATAAATTGAAGAATTATTGAAAAAAAAGAAAAGAAGAGTCAAACCACTTAAGAATAAAGAAAAGTGTTTATCAAAAAAAAAAAAATCAAATTTGAAATATTGTCAAAATAATCATTGAAGAATTTATTGTCAAAATAATTAATAATAAATCAAATTTTGACTGTCACTTAAATATTAAGATAAATTGAAATCCTGAAACATGACAATTCTCATTTAATCTTCAGTTTCGTAAGCATAATTTGAAGCGACCAGATGATAGGGTCATTATCTTAGACCAAAGAGATGAAAAAATTCGAAGAAGTCAAATTTCAAATAATGTCAAGATAAGTTCAAATCTTAAAACAGAACTTAGTCTATATCATTTAATCTTCAATACCATAAGCATACGCTATGGAAGTAAGGCCTAATTCTTTTTTTTTTTATACTTTTTGCAACGTCTCAAATTTAAAGTGAACGATAAGTAAGGTCATTGAATTTTGGAACGAATTGAATAGAAAATAAACAAAATCAAACGTTAAATGATTTTTACTTAACTGTTAAAATATATTCAAATCTTATATACTTGGATAAAAAAATTAAAAAAAATTGCAACGAAACGCCGACAAAATTAAAAATAAAATAAATTATTCGCCAAAGCTTTTTAAAATGAAAAAAAAAATTCGAAAAGAAATTACTTGTGCAAATTTTATATCTTTTTAAAAATATTTTTCTTACCCACCTTAGCAAAAAGGTAAAAAAGGAAAGATATTTTTTGAAAAAATAAATCCATTATCACATAGGATTCACTATTCAGGACCCAATAAGTTATATGATAAATTCGTATTACTCTCATGACATTTAAGGGTGACATAATTATACAATCAAAGTAGCAGGTTATTCACTGTCTTTCAAAAAGTTTTTATTTTTAAAAACAATTTCACTTAACAATTAGGAAATGTAAAAGAATTTTGTATTTCAATTATCACCAAAAGGAAAAAAAAATGTATATGTAGGAAATGTTGGAGATAATATACATATAAAAATGTGTGGAGCTTATATTATCTCTTCTTTCTTTTTTTTATATGGTCCTAAATGGGCCATACACACTTTTATAAGTATATAAAATGGGAAATCATGCTCTCATGTCGCACTAGAGCATAATTTTCTCATACACAAATTCATTTTTCGTGCAAATTAATTTTCTTTTTCTTTTATAATATAAAATGTGGCACCCACATTTAATTTGTCTCTATTTTTTTATCTCGTGGAATCCTACAATATAAGAAAATATGAATACATATAAAATATAATTTTTTCTTTTATAAAATTAGAAACATTAATTCCTATAAATAAACTCAACCAACTAAACCCAACAAAAAAGTTCTTTCTTACCCAATAATTTTTTATTTTTATTTTTTGTAAATACAAAAAATTCTTTTAACCCAATACAACTCTAACTCAAAGGTTTCTTAACCTAAAAAACTGGAGAGAGAGAGAGAGATCTACTGTTGAGTAGGTGTGACACGTGTTTGAAAAACCCACAAGTCTAATGGGTTGGGCTAAAATATAAAGTAAAAGAAAATTGAAATTACTATCCAATTCATTACGACTAACTTCCCTATCATTGTCAGAGACCACAATTATTGATAAATAAACAGCACCTTGATTACTATTTCCTTGCATTTTATCTATTTTGTATGCTACTTCAGGAAAAAAAATCATTTGATTTATAATTTTAAAAAAACAATAAATGTTACTTTTTTTAAACTTCACTCTTGATGTTAATAAGTTTGAAAATATCAAAAAAGTAATGATAATATTGAATTTTAATAAATACTTCAATTTAATGTAATTATTTTTCTTAACAAGAGAAACAATTTAATATTTTACTTTATTCTTGTGTAACTCTTTATCGATAGAAAATAATAATAATCTGTGAACTTCGTGGCACACATATCGATGCTATCATACATGAAAGAAATAGAGTAAATTAAAATATATACAGATAGATAACGTCCGGATTAAATGCAAGTTGAGACAATTGATGGAAGAATTACGATGGAAATGACTTTTTTTTTTTTCCATGTGACATATTGACGTGATTTTATTATGTGATATAATTATATAATTTTATTATGTGATATGATTATATAATTTTATCATGTGAGAAATTTTTATTTATTTCCGTTTTATAAATACAAATTAGGTAGGAGTCGGAGGGCCTATGCACAAAATTTTCACACATAAACTTAACACGTGCAAATTTTCCGAGCTTTTGATGCATTTCTAAATAGCTTTAACTTTTATAAAAAAAATTCTAAAATGAGAAAGAGATAAAAGTTATTTTTTTTTGAGAAGCACAAACAAAAACCTTGATTCTTGAAAAAAAAAAAAAACACTTCTCATAATTCGTTTGGACGTCTACTTAAAAAAAAAAAGTCACAAAAAAAGTCAAAAACCTACTCTCTCTTTTTTTCATAAGCTAAAAATTTGAACTTATTCAAAAAGCAGAAGTCAAAAGCCAAATATTTTTTTCAAAAACTAAATATTTTTATAATAATATAAATAGCTTTAACTTATGTAAAAAGCACTTTTAAAATAAGGAAGATATAAAAGTCACTTTTTTTCAAGAAAAAAATAAAGCAGCTTCTCGGTTCGTTTGGATGTCTTCTTTTAAAAAAATGAGAAGTTATAAAAAAAGCTAAAAATCTACTTTTTTCGGAAGCTACAAATTTTAACTTCTAAGAAAAGCAGAAGTCAAAAGCCAAATATATTTTTTCAAAAACTAAATATTTTTATAAAAATATAAATAGTTTTAACTTTTATAAAAAGCATTTCTAAAATAAGGATGAGAAAAAAGTTACTTTTTTGAGAAGTCCAAACAAACAGGCTAAGTACATTAGCTTATTCTCTGAGCTTTTCCAAGTGCATTTTAGGATATGTTTGGTACATAATATAGGATAAGGCGTGATAGTATATATCTAATTAAATTTTAATATTATCCAGCATTTAACATATATTATATAAGGTAATATACTATATAAAATAATATCATCCAATGTTTGGTGATGCACTGTATAATACTAGATAGAATAAAAATAAACATTTTTGGCAAAAATACATTTTAATCATGAGTTTATATAATTCTTCCAGATATCTCAGATGATATTAATTTTTATGAAAATATGTTGGTTAGTATGTCCGAAAAATATATTAATTTTTATAAAAATAAAAATCTCCAATATTTTAAAAATTTATGTAGTGAAAATTTATTTTTTTATTTTAATATATTAATATTACAATAATATGTTAATTCTTGAGAATTGCATTAGTTAATACATCAACCCCTGATTAGGCCTAATCCTACCATTCTAAGCCTAATTAAGTTAGGGGAAGGATATTGTGACAACCAAGTTGTGTTACTACCAATCACTCATGCCGTTAGATCGATTATTTGATCCAACGGTTATATTTATTTCCATCTTTGTACAGTCATGATTTTCCAAATTAATATTTTATATTTATTTTTCCATTTGTATGATTATGATTTCTCATATTTAATGTTTTCACTTTAAATATGGGGAATCATAACCATACAAAGATGAAAATAAATATAACCGTTGGATCAACATAATTGATCTAACGGTGAGATTGATTGGGTGTCACATAACTTGGTTGTCACAATATCATTCCCCATTAAGTTATGGGGTTTATACTTCTTATGTCACATAAGATAAGAATTTTTGCAACAGACACATACTTGGTTGGGCCCATTGGAAAAAAGTAAAAAAGTAAAAATAAAAATATTGGCATGTAAAATGATGTGAGTGTAGCATAAGAAGGCTATTCTTATGTTGCATAAGAAGTATAAATCCCTTAAGTTATACATCATTTAGATGTATAAAGAGATCCTGGTGTATAAACTTATATTATACGATGGACACACCACTAAAAATGTCATAACATAAAATATAAGCTTATACTATTAGGCCTTATACATCACACCAAACAGGCCCTTACGCCCAAATTTACCTGTAATATCCCAGAAAAAACAATAGTAATTTATAATAATAATAAATTATAAATTAGTAGCAGTAATAATTATAATGTGTGTGTGTATATTTAGGATTAGATGATAAATTGTGATTGTTTGAATTATTAATTGATTGGTCATTTATGCATTAATGTTTAATTAATAATTTGATTAGATATGATGAGTCGGTATTGAGTCAATAATGAGTTAGCGATATTCTGAGCCATAAGAAATTAAGAAGAAAAAAGAATTAGTGTATGAAGCCAATATATGAGCTAGATACATTAAAGAAAAATAAGAAAATAAAAGCATGAAACCCATATCCGAACCCAAAACTTCAATCATAAATATAGGCATAGTCTAACTAAACCAATTCACTTTTCAACATTTATCCTCTACTACAATATCTCTTCTTACTTCAAAAACTTATTTTATTTTATTTTTATATTCTTCTGTTAAACCATTTCTCTGCCCAAATTATTCTTTTCTTCTAGAAGTTAGCAAAAACGGAGAACAAGTAATATTAATCCCTATTTCTCATAGGATATTTTTGTATATGAAATTTAGAGTTATATATATATATATATATATATATATATATATATATATATGAAATTTTGTATATGTAACCTTAATCCCTAGATATTTGTAGGTTATCTTTTGTATGAGTTCTGTTTGTAATACTAATAACTCGGACTTGATTTACTAAGAATAGCAACTCGGACTTTGAATGAGCAGTTGGCAAAGCCCTTTCACAATTTTAAATATATAAGTCTACGCCTTTACGAGTTGGGTCAAAGGTCATGATTCGTTTGTCACCCATAATCCGAAGCTATTTAATATTTGTTTCCTTCAAAATCTATGTTATGAATATCATTTATATTTTTTTTATTATATAAGTATTAATAATTTCAAATGAAAAATTTACATTATAATTTATTCACTTAAAAAAATTCATGGCTCTGTTATTATTCCGGTAGTGAATATTTATTATATAGAGGCTAGAGAAAATGATTGATTGGTTTACCTGCATAGACTTCAATATAGTCCATCTATATAATTAAAATTGCAATATATGAATGAGAGAGATGTACATGTGAGAGTTTAAACTCTATATTTATAAAAGAAACAAATTGATCCATGTTTATAAGAAGTACACAGTTTAATTAGAATGGTGAGATATATTCTTCTATTTTGAGGGTGATCTAAGTGTGAGGTGATGGGAGATAATTCAAAAATACGGTTGATCTTAAAGGCCCATATTTCGAAAAATTCAAAAATAGTAACAATAAAGAAAAAATTAAGAGAAATAAAAGAAAGAATTGTTAACGGATTCGCTTTTTTACAGTCAATGTAGATAACTTATCTTATCTACAGTGAGGCCAAAACGACGTTGTTTTGAGGTAGAAATCAAGATATTTTTGTAATTATAATTTATTTCAGGTTATAATAGTTTTTTATTATAATTTTTTAATTTTTAAACCCAAAACGACGTCATTTTGAGAGTGAATGTACATAACTTATCTACATTCACTTTAGAAATATTAAATCCATTATTAATTGATACTAATCATAGTGGGGCATCAATAGACCAATCGTTGAAACCACAAAGCAAAGTCATTAAATGTCCAAAATCTCACTACTTACATGTAAATTCTATAAATAACAAGTAAAATCTATATGATATTTATTCTTTTTATTACTTGTTGTTATTGTACATATATCTTATCTAGTTGGCAACGTCGTTATTCTTGTGCACAATGATTTGTTTATCTCAAAAATATTTCTTTCATAAATAAATGAGAGAATTCTAGATCTAACATCAATACACTAATATCTAATTAAGCATCTCTAGTCTTAAGATAGATCAACATTATGGGAAGCAAATATTCTCATGTGGCATAAAATCTAATGAAATGTTGTTAACCATTGAGATATATTAAATAAGGGTTTTATAATTCTTATGTTAATTGAGAGTTGAAATCTTATGTTGTAGAGATAAAAAATACGTGGGTCCCATGTGTTAGAAAAAATTATATGTAGGACCCATGTTAGCACGGAAATCGAAGGGTGTGTAGGAAAATTTGAATTCTCATATTGTTGAATGAGAATTATAAAATCATTAAATAATCATCGTTGATTTGTATTTCAATAATTAAAATCTTTTCACCACACATCACATGATATCACGTAAATGTAAATCTATTCCATATATCGTCTTTAGAGAGTGCGCCACGTTATAAGTTAATTAGCTTAGTAAACTCCTTAATCTAATGAACTTCGCTTAAATTTATTTGTTTTAGAGATGTCTTAACTAATGCACCCAAGAAATAAAAATTGAAGTAATAAAAGCAAGTTGGAATCTAATACACTGCGTTAAGTCCAAGTCGATAGTAATGACATGTCCGAACATCATTGGTTGAAAGAAAAAGCGAAACTTGTGACCAATGAAAAGGTAACATTTGTCCCAGGTTCAGACATGATTAAAGTACTGAAACAATTGGGTTACAGATAAGTCTCTATCTCTATGCCTATTAATAAACAAATTTGATGGTACAAGCCTCAATCCTTTGGTCGAAGCAGTTAGGGTTTTCTCGACCCTAGGGTTTACTTCCCTTTTCCCCAACTCAATTCGAAATCAAAACTTTTTTTTTTCCAATTTCTCTCTGATCCCATCATCAATTTAACGATAATCGTTGCAAAGCGGGAAAGATAATAAGAAGAAGAAGCATCGATTCGCAAAAAGAATGACGGGGAAAGCGAAGCCCAAGAAGCACACCGCGAAGGAGATCGCGGCGAAGGTGGACGCCGCCACAACCAACAGAGGCGGCGGAAAAGCCGGCCTGGCTGATCGGTCCGGCGTGGAGAAGGGTGGGCATGCGAAGTACGAGTGCCCTCACTGCAAAACGACGGCGCCGGACCTGAAATCGATGCAGATTCACCACGATGCTCGTCACCCAAAGATCCCTTATGAGGAGGAGAAGCTCGTGAACCGCCACGCCACCACCACCACCCCCGCCGCCGCCGCCGCCGTTCCCGAATCATCGTCGAAGCCTCGCCCCGGCGTTCGCGGTAGCCTCAAGAAGTGACGAATGATCGTCATCACCTTATGGACCCTTGATGATTCATGGATTTCACTCTCTGTTTTTCTTCGTTTTGTTTCTCTCGAAGTTGTCGTTTTATGAGGTTGTCAAGTAATTTGGGACCTGGGTATGTTTTTTTTTTTTTTTTTTGGGTTATGCTTCGTATTACATAATGAATGTGGTAATGTGTATGAAGTGTCAGAGAAGGGTCTTTAATGGGAATGGGATTGAATCAGTGGAATGTATATTGTTCCCGTAATGGCAGTTAATGTGATTCCTGTTGAGCTACTACCTTGTTGTGTGCTAATAAAATCTTCTGAATAATTAGTTCCTCTCTTTTCATTTTTATAATGAATCCGTGGAAATGAGGTTTGCTAAAATTTCTGTGATGCCATGTTGTATTTAGGTTTGGGGTTGGTTTCAAGTGAATGGGTGATGCGACTTTGGTCCTGCATTTGGTTATACTTGTATTAGTTCATTAGAATGACTAATTTTGGGTCACTTGAATATATGTAAGATTAGAAGCTACTGAGTAATAATCCTTCAATGAACATATTCTGCTTGAATCTTGAAACATGAAGCTGTTAATAAGACTTTCTGTTAATCAGAGTTCCTTTCTCTCGTTATTATCTGGGTTTACCAATTTCATATCAGTAGAAGGATTGTTGCTTTTTAAATTAGTATTGGTCCAATGGAAATCAAAATACCCGTTTTATGTTAATTGGCAAAAGCTATATTTAGATTAGATATGTTGGATCTGGCATTTTTATTTTTTTTGGTTCAGAAATTATAATTCTTTGCTTTTTGAGTGATGCTAGACTGTTTGGATGATAGAACTTAGGTTAGGCTGTTGAATAAGTTATCTGTAGCAATATTCATCGTATTATGTTAATCTTTTGTCTTTGGTGGTATTGATATTGGGAACTGTATGTGTAGATTTATATGACACCTACCTATCTTGATCAATCTGTTTGCTGCCAATGGATTGAAATTATGATAAGTGCTATTGTTTGGTTGGAATTGGATTTGATGTTTTATATTTTTGTGTAGGATCATGTAACCTCTTTTTCTATCAATATTTGTTTCGGCAAAAATAGATTGGAGTTTTGCTGTGGTGATTGCTTTTGTTTTGTTTGGTCTTTTCTTATAGGTTCAGTATCTCACCTGGTTTCAAATGACATGAAAATATACTTTTGTGAAGACATTTGTTGCTGGGGTCTCATTTTCTGCAATTTACCACTGGGTGAAGCATTGGAATTACCAAATATCAAGCTTAGAAATGTATTATGTAGTGACTATGCATCACTGAGAAAACTCTGAAAAGTATTATTATAATTTCTTTCACATACAAGAGGTGTGCTTTTATAAATAGAGAGAAATTCTAAGTTAAAATACAAAGATTCTACAGTAATTTTGTGAATTTACAGTTATTGGGATTCTAAACGAAAGAGAAATACAAAGAATATGAACAAGCTCTGTAGCTTCTCTCTTTCAAGATTTAAAGATTTTCAACGAGGCGATAAATATTTGGGATTAGTACATGGCTGAACTTGTGTAGGACGTTCATTGGGATCCAACGGTTGATAAACTAGTAAGGGAATAGAGGTGGATGTTGAAGTTGTTTCCCTCTCTTGTATACCTGCACATTCGGAACTCCTTCTCCACATATTTAATATTTTAGTGGCGTTTGGTAGAGGATTTTATTATTTTAAATTACTAAAAAATTGATATTGAGAATCTTATAGAAAGTTTTCCTTATTTTTTGGGATAAAAACATCCTTGCGAGATTAGTTTTGTAAAATTACTTCACAATTCCACCAATGTTACTTCACATTAATTTTTTGATAGATTATTCGTATCTAACAGGTTATCTGTGTCATTATGTCATCTCAACCTGCATAATAATTGATATATGGGTTTATCATTTAATATGATCACAAAAAATTTCCTATACACACAACATTTTGTGGGGCCTGCAGCAAAAAAATAAATAAATTCTGGCACGCAAAACGAATCTCTATAACATAACACAATCATTTTTTCAACAACATAACTCTTATTAAACCTATAACTCTTATAAAACCCTTGATATATTATAAGTTTATAGGTTATTCATGTATTAAGGATATTCATATTCACGTCACCCAAATTTTCACCTTTACTCACCAAACTCTTATCAACTTTAACTAGGTTTTCAGGTATAGATTTATTAAAAGTACTAGAATCAACATCCAAAAAATTATCAAAATTATCTTGATGTAAAATCTGCCCTGGAAGATAATTTTGTAAACAAAGGGTTGATTCTCTGCAAAAGATACATCCATAGATATATGAATTCGCCATGTGCTTAAATTGTAGCATTCATTTCATTTCCTACCGGGTGCACGTCCAATGACGACACAATTTTTACCTTAGGACCCAATTTTGTGCGAAACGGAGAAGGAATATACACAAAATATGTGCAACAAAAAATCTGACAATTCTCATGGGAATGTGAAAGAAAAACAATCCTTGAGAGAATGTAAAGGTGGTACTGAATTATGACACAAGAAAAGATATACGATTGATAAGATAAGTGACAATTAAGATTGCCCTTTCTCATAAATATTTGGGAATGTGCATTAAAAGACCTCTTTTTCGGATATTATGAATTGTAAAACTTGATTTGGGTTCATTGAGCAAAGCAAGCCAAGAAAATAAAAATAAAAAATTTTCAAAACAATATATAAAAATTTATCTACCATTTTAGATTGCTTTTACATTAGAAGTCACGTGACATGTCACATGTAAAGCACTAGTCAATTTGGGCCTTATAAGGCACCACATCACTCTATTATTTTGGAATAAATATTTAGTGCATTATATGTATTTGTTTAATTATTTTGTGACACGTGGATAAAAAACATCACATCATCTATTTGTTTAGATGATATGATATTTTTTTGTCCACGTTTCATAAAATGAATAAGCAGATGCACCAAATTCAATGTATCTAATGCACTACAGATTTATTGATTACTATAGGTATATCTGTCATGTTCATGTTATATGTATTCCTTTACTAAAAATAAAAAAAATGTGAGACACAATCATCAATAATCATAAAAGGGTGAGTAAAATAAAAAAAAAGTTAATTATATTACTTTTTTCAAATTTAAAAAGAAATGTACTCAATCTTTAATACTATAGAGATACTGAAAATATTTTCCTTATGACTCCCCTATTAAAAATATTAAAGCATGATATGTGGTAGCACTGAGAGATAAATTGAATGTGGAGTCATATAAGACGCCATGTGGATCAACTCCTTCCCTTCCTAGTAATTAAATAGTTAATTAATTTTATTATCATTTAGTTTGAATTTGAAAAAAAAAAACCCACGAATATAGTTAAGCTCAAATTAAATGGTTATATCATTAACTCAAAAATGGCTATTAACGTAATTATTAATGTGGAAAAGTAAATTAACAATCAATTTTGTCATTGTGTATGATTTTGTTGAGATAAAAAAAATGGGTTAAATTTGATAGGGGTGACAATTCGTGTCAACAAATTATATTTGTGTCCAGTCGATATCTAACATGATTATGAATGCACTTGGTATAGATAAAGATTGTGTTGAAATCTTCCACACGAACACAACACTCATATTTTACTGATCGACATGGCATATTACGAATAATTCGCCAACCTCAAAGTGTTCCATGTATTATACGAGGTGAGACAATGCGAACAATTCGAATAACCCGTAAATCTCATAGTTTCTTCCTTATTATGCATGTTGACATAAAAAGACACAACATGACATGAATAACCAGCCAATATTCAAGTTTCCAACTTATTATGTGGGTTAACTTTACTCAAATGACCACGATAATGAATGTTATCTTCCCCAATGTCGTGTTAACATAACACGAATGACCAAGAAAAAAATTTAAGTTAGTAACTATCATATTTAGTGGTTGATGCACAACATGACATAATTATTTTTATTAATTTTTGTCAACATTAACCTATCCGAATTTAAAAATGGATGAACTTGAATATGAATTTCTCGTATCATGTTATTGTGTTAAAAATTGTTACAACTAAATTTCATCTCAATTTAATCACTTTATTTACTGAAATGTGCTATACCTTTTTCCGTTGAAGTATTACGGATATGACTCATTGTGAAGCTAAGTGTATGCAACTACAATTATAAGTCAAGTGCAAGGTTGATAGAATGGTTTGGGTTGATTTTTTTTTTTTTTTATATATAATATATTTATAAACATATTCACTATGTTGGACTAGAATGACACGTGATGCACCCAAGGAGAGACACTATGTTTGATAACTCGTCTCCCTTAAAGAAAACACATACACACACATGAATGCCACATGACAACACCGGGACAGAGATTTTACGTTGCTTAACGCCTTACAAGATGCTAGGTGGCCCAATTTCTCTCCTTAATGCTTCCACATGGCAGCACCATTCCACCTCCTTCCTAATTGACTCGTTGTCCCATGTTAGGGATCATCTTGTTTTGCAAACAATGGAACAAACAACCAAAACTTCAAATTGTGAAAATTATGTAAACATTAGTATATTAAATGATGAATTAATTGTGACTTTGGAATCAATTAATTGTGAGAGTCATAAGAAAGTAATTACATTACAGGAAATGAAGTAAGAGATACAAGAAGATAAATTGATAACAGCTTCTCTTGGTCAATTGTCCTTAATTAACTAACATTTTCAGCTTCTCTTCTCACTTTTTTGATGATTAATTTCGCATTAATTAAAATTTTTTGTTTACAATTTGAAATGGTTGTTGTTTGTTCCATTATCTGTTGAACAATATGGTCACTAATACATGGATAAATGCTACCTAGACGCAATGCATCAATTAGAAAAGGGGTGGGATGATGATGCCATGTGTTGCATTAGAGAGATCTTACCAAATGATGGTAGCCCGTTTGCGTATGCGAATTGAGTAGGTGAGAGTAAGAGTATATATTCGATTCTCTTCCGTATCATTTTTTGGAAAGAGTTTAAAACCTTAATTATGGACTCGCACTGAACAAAACTATCTCATGGGCAGAATATCTATAATTTATCAAAAAAAAAAAAAAAGGAGCTCGCTAATGTTTTGGAAAGCGCAAGGTGGGCTAACGCCTCTCTTTTCAAAAAAAGAAATACACAAATTGTAAATCAACATTGGAAATGCTAGTTGACCCGGTACGAACTCTATAGTTATTTTTCAACCAATTATATGGAATTTTATAATTTATATTAAAAAATTATAAACATACTCAAATATCTAAGCAAAAATGACAAAAAAATCAAATATTTTAATATAAAAAATAATAAATCACATATTATTATACCATAAAGAATCAAACAAAAATATAATGATCGTGATACGAAGCTTTAGGTTCAGAAAATGACATCTCTAACTATAAATCAAATCAAAATTTTCTGCATAGTGCATAATTGAGATAATATTAGTGTTGTAGGTACATAAATTATGTAAGTCAATAAGCAAAAAATATATTTAAATATGTCCATTATGAAATTTTTTTGAAAAAAAAATTTGGAATTTTTTTTTGGACCGGGCCGGGTCACCTATTTTCATGAAAACCGCCCGGGTCGAACCGGGTCGCACCGGTTCTGATGCATGGCCGATTCGTTGCTTGAACCGGACCGGTTATATGACCGGTTTACCGGTTCACGGGTCGACCTGGCCGGGTCGGTTCGGGTTTAATAACACTGCTATAATCTATAGTTATTTTTTAACCAATTAATGGGAATAATCGTAAGAAAATGAATCAATTATAAGTAAAAAGGCAAAAGTTACAAGAAGGTGAATTAATTATAATTTCTTCCTGTCAATTGTTATTAATGCACTTATAATTTCATCATCTCTTCTCCTTCTAGAAGAGTGAATATTCAGTCATTCCGTCATCTCGTCTCCTTCTAGAAGAGTGAATATTCAGTCGTTCCGGCACATGTGGGCCAAGAAGAGAGAGAGGGGGAGAATTAGGGAAGGACCCACACACAAAAAAAAAGTTTGGTGGGACTAAGGTGAGAGAAAGAGAAAAAAATTGAGGAGAGAAGAGAGAGAAAACAAATTTTAATCTAGGTGTCAAATTTTATGTGGAAGGACCATGAAGGTCCTAGAGCACATAAGAAAATTCCGTGAAGGAGAGATGCTAGATCACCTAGGGTTTTAGAAGGTGCTAGGTTCTTAGGCCTCTCCCTTAAAAGTATTATAAATATATAAAATTATTGATATAGTCTCATCTAATAGTTTAAGTTTTTTGGTTAGATTAATTCTTTACATGATATCAAAGTCTCTTCATGTATTGGATTCGACCATCGTCGTTCCCCATTTTTTTTTTTTGAATTTCATAATATAGGTAGATTGGACCTTATGCATCATCCACCTTTCAAGTTCAATGGATTCTCTTGTGAAAGGGTGTGTTCTATAGTGAATAACCAATAATGTAATCTCACCAAAAAAAACTTAAACTTTTGAATTGAATTAGTTATTAAAAAAAAAATACACAAAATGCATGTAGCAACTCCAAGGCAAAAATGTTTTAATTGCTACAAAAATGCTTTAATTTATTATAAACTTTAGTAACGTTGGAAACAAATTGTAAACCAATGTTGGAAACCTTAGTGCATTAATGACAAATCAATAGTGACTTTGAATCAATTCATGGTCAAATTAAGTTACAAGAATATAAATTATTTAAAAGGATTGGGGTGAGAGTTACAAGAAGGTGAATTAATAACTTCTCCCAGTCAATCTTCATGAATGCACTAACGTTTCTGACTTCTCCCTTCCTTATATAGATTATCAATTTCTAATTAATTATAATATTTTGTTTAAAATTTAAAATGGTTGTGGTATGTGTTGAGATATATAGTCTCACGTTGGTTGGATGAGCTACTAATGTGAAGTTTATAAGGCTTTGAACACTCTCACCCTTTGCCGCATGGTATCACCAAAGAAAAACACTAGGTTATTTAGCATCTTGTGAGGAGCTAGGTGACCTAGTGATTTTGTACAGTGTTGACATGTGCAGAGTATTTTTGGTGGACAGTCAGACAATATCTTTGATATGAAAGTAATATTATAATTATATACTTTATGAAATATATAATTATAATATTAATTTTTTTTTTCTCTCTGATACACACGCAAGCCAATGTCATTATTCCATTGGAGGGATATACCTAACACATGTATTGTAAAAATTTCCTTACCATGTGACATTTGTTTGTATTTTTTAAGGGAGAAGCACTTAATGACTAAATGTCTCTCCCTTGGTGTACCACATATCATCCTATATCATGACAAGTTAATTATGATTTTTAATATGTTACATTGATAGTTATTTTAATCCAAATTGGTGAATCAACCTAAGTATAATAAACAAAAAAGTAAATAAAAATGCTTTGTAAATCTTAAAGTGACATTGTCTAACCAAATATTACAGCCTTCAATCAGTTGTATTCATACAAGAACACCCACAAAAAGTGGCACCGGCATCATCTTCCAGTTCCGTATGAATGTGGATGAGCATATGAAATTTGCCCCCATCAATAATTAGACTTGAAGTTTATACCGAAGATTATATCATTAATTCGCTATTTGATTATGATTTAATTATCATAAAGGTAATAGCATCTATAAGAGGCACCGGTCCACATGTTACCATATAACATGCACACGAGTGCCTCTCTTATGTGAGAATAATTTTGGTGGTTTTGGACCACCATTAATTCAGTTGTACAAACCAATCAAAAATGAGATAACTATTGAAGAGAAAAGAGAGAGAAATAAAAAATAAACTTTTATATAAGTGTCACTCACTGAATGGAAGGACCACATAGTGTTTGGAGCATCAATTTTTTTTCCCTCTGATGTGCTACCACATGTCCTGGTTAAATTTTCTTAATAGGGAGATTAACTTCTGCGCACCAAGAGTAGTTGCTTCTTCCATATTAAGATTGAGACACTTACACAAAAAAAAATATTCTCTCTCTTCTTTGTACCCACATATCAGAAAATATCTCATTTTAATTGGCTAGGATTACTGAATTAAGTAGTGGTCCGGGATCATATTAAATATAGGATTACTGAATTAAATAGTGGTCTGGGATCATATTAAATAATAAGAGGATTAGCACTGATCTAAGCACCACATGAATCAGGGCTTACAAGTGACATGACGCATAGTATTCACATGCAAAACAGTCCCAGTATGATAAATAAGTTTCTTTAAAATATTATAGAATTTGATTTTCTCATATTGCATGAGAATTTCTCATGTTGTGACTCAACTAGTGGTAGGTCCCACACTTATTAAAAAAAAGAAAAGAAAAGAAAAGAAAAGCTTTGCACGTAAATTAAAGAGTCACAATATGAAAATTGAATTCTCATGCAACATAAGAAAATGTTTTCCCAAATATTATTATAGTAACTTTTTTTTTGCCTTAGTTTGGTGATTAAGCCCTTGAGTTGATAGTCATCGCTTAAATTAAAGTGAGTACTAATCAAAACCGAGATAATGTTAGACACAGAAGTGTACAAAGTGAGTCAACAAAAGAAAGAATAGTGTCATGTAGTGCTGAAAGCACCGACATTTTAAAAATCATAATATGTCGTATCCGACACTTCTCGACACTCCGACATTTCGACACTCCCTGACACTCCAACACGCGTTATAGAAATTCAAAGAAAAAGTTCAAAGGTTACGTTGCGTTTAGTTTTTAGTTTCAACTATTAGATTCGTTGGATTACGATTACCATTTTATTGAGTTTAATATAAATATTTAGGATATCTTATGTTTCTTTGCAAATTGATGAATATTATAAGTTTAGGTTCATTTTGTTGTTATATTATTGAATATTAAATATAATATACACTACATAAATTAAAAATATTATTTAATATCAAAACGTGTCCTAACATGTCGAAATCTAACATTTTTTAGAACTGACGTGTCGAAGTATCGTGTCACGTGTCCCGTGTCCCGTGTCGGTGCTAAATAGGTGGTGGACATCGTTTGAAAAATCAAAGGAAATCAAGTGGAACCAGTAATATGATTTGATTTTTTTAACTAAATCGATTTATTTTTTGCAGAATTGATTTGGTTTTGGATGAACCGGTTCAGACACATTGTGGATGTTCTTAGAATAAAGAGAAGGAAGGGGAAAAAACTCATACTAGTAAGCATATTATATTCTCATAAAAGGGTAAATGTTTGAACCCTAAAGAAGCATGAATGCCACATAGCCTTTATATATATATATATATATATATATATATATTATATATATATATATATATATATATTACTATACTTATTAATAAAATTACTTACGAAGAACTAGTTACAAATATTGAAATGCAAAGAATACCATAGTTTATTTCAGTCAAAATATATATGAAAAGTTCAAACATCAATGGTATGGTGCATAAACCCTTTTTGAAAAAACATTGTGAACCAACTAAACCAAAAAATCAAAAATCAAATCTCGAAAGTAATTTATTTTTTTTGGATAAACCACATGTATCCCCTTTCATATGAGACAATCCTATTATGGTAGAGCTAACTTTTCCATAAAGAATGACTTATTTCAGACGTGTCTCACTTGAACCAACCCTGTGAAAAGCAATTTAATAATGAGTTTTATAATTCTCATGTTGAGTGAGAATTGAAATCTCATGTTATAGAGATAAAAAATATGTGGGATTCCTGTGTTAGAAAAAATTATATGTGGGACTATGTCAGCACGAAAATCGAAGAATGTGTAGGAAAGATTTAATTATCATGTTAAATGAGAATTATAAAACCCTTTAATAATTGAACTAGTTATTTTTAAAACGTTAAGCTATCCACATCGGTTGCTAAATCTAAGTCGGTTGACCGGTTATATCAAATATTAAAGTTTAAACAAACAAAATCAACATCCACTACTTTTTCACAATTTATGATCCTATCTCCAACTCACCTCTAGTCCTATAAGAACCCTAATTCCCAAATATTTTCTAAATTACAATATCATCTATTCATTTCTAGACACATTGCATCTTCATAATCTTATTCGGGTTAATCAGTTATACCAAGTATTAAAGTTCAAACGAATAAAATTAACATTCACTACTTCTTCACAATTTACGAACTTGTCTTCGTCTCATCTCCGACCCCAAAAGAATCCTAATTCCTATATTTTTCTTAAATCATAACATCATCTCTTCGTATCTACACGCATAATCTCTTTATATCTAGACATATCATCTTTTCATTGAATCTTCTCAAGCAATTACTCATTTGATTTTCCTTTTCATTCGAGTTCCTTTTTCCTTATTCAATTTTAACATTCACCTATTCAAGTTTCTCCTAATCGAGATTCCCGAATAAAAAAAATATTTTTGTTTTTCATTTTTTATGTGAGTTTGACTTTTTTTGTTGAGAGGTTATTCTTGTAATCTCTTATCACCATTTCCATCGTAGTTGGATCAAAATCAAATCAACGATTATCATAATATTATTTTATTAACGTTGAATTGATTTTGATCTATGTACATTTTTTTTTTCTATTATCACAATTTTTGTTATCACGGTTACTCATATATAAAGGACGACGCGCATTGATAGCTACATAAGTACCATTGAAGCTAATTTTGTAAGTAACACGTATTTTGGCTTTTAATTTTGCTTGCTTGAGTATTTATGGATGAATACTGATATTTTTTTATGGGGTTTTTTCAGAAAATCAGAAGTGTGGTGCCAGAAGGGAAAACCATCAAGCTACAAAATGTGCGTTTGAACTACCCATTCATTAAAAGGAATTTCTTTTACTGACTTCACTTTTGCCTTATAATCCTAGTTTCCGTGGTTACAAGTAAAATCATCTTATGCTTTATTATGATTTAACCTAGTTTCTGTGGTTATAAGTAACATGCTGAATCTTAGGTTTTATTGTGATTTTGTGCATAGCAAATATTTTATTGATTAGAACGTTATCTAGGATAGATATAGACTATATGAGGTAGAGTTGTTTTCATGCAATGATAACATATAAGCTGCCATTAGGATTGAACCCTAATGGATTAGAAAACCTTTGATAGAGAGAAAAAAAAATTCCAAAGAACAAGAACTATATATTTTCTGATTAGTAAAATTACCTACCAATAACTGGTTACAAATATTGGTACGCAAGGAATACCATAGTTTGTTTCGATAAATATATAAAGAAAAGTGAAACAACAACAATGATAGGTCAAAAGAAATTTACCTATTAAGAACTAGTTACAAATATTGGTATGCAAAATTTGTATAAGGACACGATAGTTTGTTCTGATAAGCATTTAGGAAAAATGAAATAGTAATGATAGAAAAAAAGACCTTCAAATACTAAATAAAAATCATCAGAATCTGCTGTAGCTAACATCTGTGAAAATGAGACATTATGAAGGGAAATTTTGCATGACACGTTGATAAATGGATGGTGTTGCTGAGGATGAAGTGAGTGAAGCATTTGCATGATCAAGAGAGGGTATGCATGAGGCATACATAGTGTCATCCTTCTGCTCCTGTTTAGGCCTCAGGAACCCTGCATCAATATCCTTCACCTGCTGCCCTGAAAGAAAAGACTGGACAGGACCCATTGGTTTCACACAGTTAAAGTTAATTCCAGCAAGAGAAAAATTTCCAGATGAGGGAAGATTCAATGGTAGCTGCATTGGAAAATCAGGGAACATAGCAATGGATCCAGCTTGAGGGGCAGCACAACGGTCAGGATTCAGTCCATAGGAACCATAAGGCATGGTGTTATTCAAGGAATGATACTTCATTTGGCATATGGAGGAAGGACCAAACTTCATATCATTACTGAAACTTCCAACCAAACTAGGCCTGAGAAACTCGTTGCTGAATTCATGTTTTCTATCAAAATGAGGTGCAAGAGTTTGATGAGTTCCATGCTTTTGGATACTGGCACTCCCTGGTAATGTAAGAGCCACTTGGCCATTAGCACCAGTGGGAGGTAAGCCACTATCACTTGAGCTTATCTGGTTGTTGGTTCTAGCAGTAGGCACTTCATGGTTATGTTTTCCCTCATAAGTAGTGACCACAAATTTTAGATTGTGTGAAGCCCTTTCGACGTGCTTCCTTACAGAACATCCAGCACTTGTGCATTTGTAGTAGCTCCTAGAAGAGATTCATGAGAAAATTTGATAAAATATAGATAGTGAATTAACATAATCTTAGAATAAATCATTGAGCTACTTAGAACATGAACCAGTTCAGATAAAGAAAGTCAAGATCACACTACCTAGGATTTGGATTTCCTTTGACAACCTTCTGTCCATACTTACGCCAGCGATAACCGTCATCAAGTATGTCCACTTCACTCTCAATTTGGACTACCACTCTTGGCTCACGGACAGCCCTGGATGGCAAATTTGATTCAACTGGGTAGGTCTCTTTCTTCCTGCAACAGAAAAATAAAGCAGAAACATAAAGGTTGTCTTTATATTTGTTATTGACATCATGAAGACACAATCAGATAAAGAGTATAAAAAAGGGCCGCCCCAGTTCAAATACCCACTTCGTGAGTGTTTGGGGAAGGAAATACTCTAGGCAGTCTTTCCCCTGCTTTTTGCAGAGAGACTGATTCAAACTCGCAACCTGACACATCACGGCAAGCAAGCTTACCGCTGAGCCAAGCCGGCCCTTCAATCAGATAAAGAGTATAAAAACCTTCTTTTCGAATCTGATTCATCATCTTCGCCATCATCTTCAGGTGATATGAGTGCTTCAGTGGCTCCATCTTCATCACCATCATGACTGGCAAGTGTAGAAGAAAGCTCTGGAGTGTCCTCCGATTCAAACATACATAGAGATTTAGCTTTGTTAGTTGATGTAGGGTCTGAAAGATCAGTCACAACAGAAGTTGGGGGTGTCCTTTCCTGACCATCAGCTTTCCAATCAAAACTGTGTTTTGCATCTTTAAATCCTGAATGAATATTTCTCCAAACTGACCCACCTTCAACTCTAGCAAAGGTTTCACTGGCTTCAACCATGTCTGACATCTCATCATTAGAAAGTGCCGATGCTCGACGACTAAGATGTGGTTTTGAATGGTTATGAGCACCCTTGTAAATAATTTCTGTTATTTGGCCATCATGGGATCGTTCCACCTTTTTCTTGACCTGACAATTAGGCTGAGTACATTTATAGTAGCTCCTGGGATACTCACTACCTTTCACCTGTTTTTGACCATATTTCCTCCAATTATAACCATCCTCAGAGGTCCTTACCGCTCCTGATGCATGTGTTGCCTCTTTCTGCTCTCCATCTAAAACAGGTTGCTGTCCAACATCCTCACCATGGAGAGCATTTTTAGGCAGCGCGTTTTCGTCGCTAGCTTCCTCAGAATGAGACATTGGCATCTCAACATTATTAGCATTAACAATCACATCATCTACCATTTTCACATCATTGTATGCATGGACTTCGCTATATTTTCCAGAATGTCCTTTTGCAAAATCAGCTGGGAGTGAAAAATCTAATGGTTGTTGAACTGGAACAAGTTGTTGGCCGTCTCTATTTCCTCCTTTTACCATGTTGCAATTACTAGAAACCTATTCAATTCAAGGTTACCAAATTATACATGTATTGTCAGAAAAATATAACTTAATTACAAATCATTTCACATATCAGGTAATATCTGAGAAAAACATAGCTCAAAGGCTGAGTTAAAAAATAGAGGTTAAGACAGAATGCCCAATTAGATATTTGTTATGACCATCGAGTTTAAATGATTCAAGTTGATTGTAAGCTATAATGCTTAAATGAGACAAACTTCTGCTCTCTATTCTTCACATCAACCATATCCAACCGAGAAAAAAGTGGTTTTCATTCTTCAAATCAAATATTGAAAAAGTGAGGAATAGAAGTAATGCATTAGCAGCAAGCATCAACAATTTAGTAAAAACTATTGACAGTCCCATGAAAGAAACACAACCAAACCCCCATTGCATATTTGTTTTGGTTAATAATAATAAGGCAGAGATTATACTTACATCCTCTTTTGCTTTCCTTTGGCTTTATAACCTCTTACAATTATTTTTGTTAGTATTCCGTTACATAAAACTATTGATTTAATTTTGATCCAATAATAATAAAAATAATTGCAAGAGTTTATAAGACAAAGAGTAAATATCATTTTCGGTCATCAACAAATTTCACGATATCCGCTTTAGTCTCTAGCAAATTAAAAGGATATCCATGAGCTTTAAGAAATTCAAAGTGGACAGTTTTACCACTGTTCGAGGGAATTCCCGATCTTTTTTGAATTTTTTGTTAAACCCGATTCAAGTAAATGGGTCCATAACTTTGAATTTTTTAGGGACAACGAAATAACAGCTTAACTACTACTCCGTCACATAAAACTATTATTTTAATTTTAATTCAATAATAACAAAAATAATTGCAAGAGGTTATAAGGCAAAAGAAGTAGTAAATATAACCTTCCTGTGATAATAAATAATAATAATGATGATGATGATAGAGAAGGGTACCTGATCCAGAGGAGCAGAGTAGGGAGGTAAAGGAGGCTTGAATTTGAAGGAGGCAGGAGCATCAGTGGCAGAGGGCACATCCAGGTTCTCTTGAGCATCAGTGAGCATTGATCCTTCATGAGTGAGAAGAGGGAGCATGAGGAAACTCCCAGTGGTGGGAGATGGCATGGCCTAATAAAACACATGAAAAAAAAAATTAAAATTTTTCTTTTTTAAATAAAAATCAAATTTTTATCTGAAATTCAAAAAGAAGAATGAAATGGGTGGATGTGGATTATAACCATACCTGAGAATTAGGAAGCATGATGGGAGAGTCAAGCAATGCAGTGGGGCTAATGCCAGGAGGTATGGTAAGACGCGGTGATGGAGAAGGTAAAGGGGTTGTTGCATTTCCAGTTGCAGTTACAGTGCGAAAACGTGCTGTGTTAATCCTTGCTGCATTGGAATTGAAACCCCTTCTCTCAGCTATGCTTCTTTTTGCTGGAAAGTCTCCTCCTTTTGAATCACAGACAAAGATTTCATCATAACCATTGTTGCTTTTGTTGTTGTTATTGTCTTCTTCTTCCATTTTTTTTGTCTGGTGGCTATTCAGACACGACAAGGCTGAATTTGATGATGTTGCGTGTGGTGGTGGCTAGAGTGAGACTCAATTGAGAGAGAGGAAGAGGAAGAGAAGAAGGAATCAGAATTGCAAATGGAAATGAAAATGGATGTTGTAATCTCAATCCAAATGGTGGGGTTCGGTTCAGCTCCAAGAGAGTGGAGCTGAAACCAATGAAGGTGAGGATTTTAAGCTTCTTCTGCAATTCAATCTTTGTTTCCCCCAACACAACACACAAATGAAAAAATGGGACCTATTGCAATGACACACATTCATATGTAATGCATATATAAGTGTAACAACCAGAAACTGCAATTATGTGTGTAAAAGAAAAATAATAAAAGATAAATTCTGATAATAAATGAATGTTTAATATATAAAAAATATTAATCTCATGTCATAAAAGATTAGATAGACTCGAAGTATGTGTGCGCACATATTTTATGTCTATAATATGAGATACTAATCTCTTGTAATGATTAATACTCCCTTAATCTATTCTTAAAATGATAGAGTTTAGGGCCAAATGAGAAAATCTAAACTTGAGAGAGAGAGAGAAGTGTTAGTAGTAGTTTCTACACGTCAAAGGTTATATAACATAATATAAACACTTGTTTCGGAAGAGATGACATGTGAAAAATCCCAATCCACGCACAACCACACGTTACTGTTAAATCAAAACAGCAATTCTGCTTTTCGGGATTTAGTTGCATTTCATCAAATCTATTAGCATCTAATTTCGGATCTTAACTCTCAGATTAGATCTCAATCAGTTCTTAACTCTCTCAACTAATTTTATTTATCTCTCTTAATTATAAGGTTATTAGTGAATTATGAAATGTGAGTGTTTATTTCTTATCTACAGAGTCACGAGTGACATTATCTTATCTCAGGTCCCATCTCTCTTTTATTGTTACTTTGTTTATTGCAAGAAATTACCAAAACAGAAATGGAAGGCTCTTATTTCATTCTTTTTGACTTTGACCATCTTAGGAATGTGTGCCGGCCGAAACTAATTTAATTAAACCAATTGAAACGTTTCTCTTAATATGTAGGAAAAGAAAGAACCAAAGCAATTTTAAGCAATGGCAAATTGGCAATGAATGCTCGTACCTTATAAATCTTTACCAAATACCAATACATCAATATATATATATATATATATATATATATATATATATATATATATATATATATATATATATATATATATACATCGATGTAAGAATAATAAATCTTATCCACTAAATTTTAACCATTAATTTTCGGCATCTAATATATATATATATATATATATATATATATATATATATATATATATATATATATTGTGTGTGATTCACAATAAATCTTAACCATCTGAGAGTCGTTAGATCAGAAAAGATCAATGGTGTCACATGCTTACAAATCAGAGTTGTTGAAAGATGAGGTGTCAAATTTCAAATTTAACAACGGCCTCTCTCTATATATATATATATAGAATATATATATATATATATTTTAAACCGGTATAAGTTGATCCTATTCATATATATATATATATAGAGAGAGAGAGAGAGAGAGAAAGGGTACTATCAACTTACACCGGTGTAAAAATAATAAATTTTACATCAAATCTTAACCGTTGATTTCCGTGCATCTAACGGTTGAGATTTATTATATACTATTATGTTGTAGGAGAGAATCTTTCTCTAATTTCTCTCCTACACATACATCGATTTCTGTGTTACTTATTTTTTTCTTTTTTCTTTTTCTATAGTGGGTGGGTCCCACACATGATTCTCTCTATTGCATGAGAGAGTTCTCTCATATTGCATGAGATTAATAAAGTACATATATATATATGAGACAAGATATTCTTATATCGATATAAGAGTTAGAAGTCTTATACTCAATCTTGACTATTGGTCCACTGTATCCAATGACTCATATTATTAAAAAAATTGAGGCCTTAGATATAAGTGAGATTAATAGACAAGATTAAGAGTGTAAAATGATCCTGACCCTATATGTGTGTGTGGTAGGATTCTTTGATACCGGTGTCAAATTTTAAATTTGACACCTCATTAAGAGCCGTTAGATAAAAAAAATCAATGATGTCACATGTTTACAAATTAGAGTCGTGATATTTTCTGATCTAACGACTCTTAGATGAGGTTTCAAACTTCAAATTTGACACTGGTGTCAAATGGTAGGATCATTTGACACCTCATTCAAGAGTCGTTAGATCAAAAAAGATTAATGGTGTCACATTTTTATAAATCAGCGTTGTTGATTTTTTCTGATCTAATGGCTCTCAAATGAGATGTCAAACTTTAAATTTGACACTGGTGTCAAATGATCTCACCCCTATAAATATATATGGTTTATCTTTCTCAATCTGAGATAACTTTATCCCCGGCCACAAAATTATAATAGTACAAAGATGAATCAATTAATATAAGAAAATAAATAATCAAAATGACTAGTTTTGAGGTGACCGGAGATAAATATATCTTATGTGATTTGATAAATATTTTTCTCATATATATATATATATATATATAAATATAATCTGCATATTAATACCAGTATCGTTTAAAAACTTTAGAAAATAACAAAATTATATTTACACTTTGTATGGTTATCCATATTTAATATTTTGTTTATTTCCATCAATTAATGATTTCATGAAGTAGTTTTATATGATTTTCTCTCATCCGCTAAACCATATATATATATATATATATATATATATATATATATATATATATATATATATATATATATAATCCTTTAATACCAATATCAAACTTTGAAATTTAACACTTAATCCTAACTGTTGATTTCCATCAATTAATGATTATGATTTTCTCTCATTAAACTTATTAATTTTTAATAAATGATAATAGTTGATTAACGAAAATCAATATATATATATATATATATATATATATATATATATATATATGTATATATATATTTAATTATTAATTATTGTTTTGACAAAAGTCACAAAAAATATTTAATTATATTATATATTATTAAATATTAACTATGAAATATAACACTTTCAATATAATAGTATCTCATATATATATATATATATATATATTATTGTTTTCTAAGATGGTCCAAGTCAAAGCATAAAATTAGAAGCCTTCCATTTCTGTTTTTAATTTCTTGAAGAAAAAAAAATATAAGTGAGTTTAGACGTAAATAATATATACATGGAAAAGTATAAATTTACGCATTTACACTTAATATTAGTCGTTAGTTCTATTCGCATTTGATACCTCATATGATTAAAAAATTAAAAATTTTATATGTAAGTGAAATCAACGATTAATAATACGTATATATTACATCATTATAAATTGCCCATTCCCACATAAATGACTTTGACTTACATCACGAACCAATGCCATCAGTCTATCTATAATTTTCTTGAAACAATATTAAAATATTATAGAAAAATAACTTAAATTAAAGTGAAAATTAATAAAATTATAAAATAAAAAACATATAACAAAAAGAACTATCATAACATGGTAAAATGATTAGAAATAGCCCAAGTATGAATTTTTAATGGTACGATGTTTGTCATTTTAAATGACATAGGTTATGTTATTTTAAGAAATAGATAGATATAAGGAATGAAAATCATGGAGGAGAAAGTGGATATTTTTTAATTTAAATTTTAAATAAAAATATTATTTTGTGTTTATTTTTCTCTTAAAATGACATAACATTATGTCATTTAAAATGACAAATATTTTTTCCAATTTTTTTAATTATAAAATATTGTTAGAATTTTGGGTCTAAATCCTATGGTTATGAATAAGAAGTTTAATTTGAAAAATTGTGTATTTTCGTTGGTGAATGGATATGTCTTTTCATGTCGAACAGATGTGTCTTTTCGTGTCGAATCAACGTGTACTTTCCTGTCGAACCGATGTGTCTTTCGTGTCGAACCGACGTGTCTTTTGGTATCGAACAAATGTATCTTTTCGTGTCAAACCGATGTGTCTTTTCGTGAAAAATTATTTTAGAAAATATTTATTCAAAAAAATTTGACTTGACTAACATTAATAGCAATTTTAATAATTGACGATAGTAATAATTATGAATCCTTATGTAAACAAATTAATTAAAAACATTTAATGACATTACATATTATTAAAAATAGCTTGTAAACATGTTTCATTATATTTTCATGAAAATGTATTTTAGAAAATGTTTATTCACAAAAATTGACTTGACTAACATTAATAGCAATTTTAATAATTGATGATAATACCAATTATTAATCATTATTTAAGAAAATTAATTCCAAAATATTTAATGACATTAAATATTTATTTAAAATAGCTTGTAAAAATGTTTCATTAAATTTTAATGAAAATGCATTTTAGAAAATTCTTATTCACAAAAATTGATTCCACTAATATTAATAGAAATTTTAAAAATTGATGATAATACTAATTATGAATCATTATTTAAGCAAATTAATTCAAAAATATTTAATGACATTGCATATTTATTAAATAATTATCATATATATATATAATACATTAATCAAAGTTTTATGATATTAGTACAAAATGATTTAATTATTTATATTTAAAATTTAACAAAGATTATCAAAATATAATTAAGAAAGAATTAAAACTATTAAAACAGTGTCAATGGATGATCATTACCTATGTTCATGTCCACATCTACATCTATGAATAAAATTGACCCAACTATTTTCACCAAAAAAAAAATTTGACTCAACTATTCTTGATGATAATATTAAATAGTTTTCAATTGTTTTTTGCTTCTTCTGTGGCTTGTTTGGCATGTTGGTTTTGCGAAAATCAACATCACAATGAATAAAATTCCGTCAAATATGTCTTCGAAGAATTTTGACGGAAAATGAATGAAATTCCGTCGAAAAATCTTGTAATTATTTTTCGAGGGAAAATAATTTCGACGGAAAACAAATGAAATTCTGTCGAAAAATCTGGTAATTATTTTTCGACGGAAAATAATTCCGTCGAAGAATTTCGACGGAAAATGAATGAAATTCCGTCGAAAAATCTTGTAATTATTTTTCGACGGAAAATAATTCCGTCGAAAAATTTCGACGGAAAATGAATGAAATTCCGTAGAAAAATCTTGCAATGATTTTCAACGCAAAATGAATTCCGTCAAAAAATTCAGATGAAAAATGAATATAAAATTATATCGAAAACTATTGTCTCAATTTTTTATGGAATTGTTTTTCCGTCAATTTTTTATTTTTCTCTACAAAATTAATACCAATTTATATTTTCCAGCTAATAAACAAATATAATAAAAGTAAATAACATATCAAAATCATATGATCTTAATAAAAGTATGTGTACAAAAGTCTATGTCATATAATTTCGAAAGAGTCACATGTACAAATGTCGAAAACATACTAATCAAAAGGGACCTACAATAGTCAATATCATATACATTCAAACAAGATACAAAAGTCATGCTAGATGAACCACATGATTGTGATCATCACGTAGGTGGAAAAACAAGATTGTGGTTCTAAGACAGGGGTTTTAGCGATTTTCTTCCATTTTTCATCAATCCAATGAACCTACAAACCACAAGTACATTTTGATGTCATCCAAGTTGCATTGCCATTTCCATCATGCCCTTCTACTTCTATTCAAGGCCCTGTGTTATAAAATATATTTCTTACATTAAATAGTTAAAAACAAATAATCCTTTTGAGATCTTCAGAAAGCATGCAATCAATTGCAACCTTTGACTATAATAAGCTCTTGACAGCCTCCTTGTATTCATAAAAGAGTATTAGTATTATCGTGCTTTAAAAATAAAATATTATCATAATCTCCTTATATTTATTAATAGCAAGGAAATTAACTAGACAATACAAATTTCAGTTGACATGTCAAGACTTAATTGCACGTGTAAATAATTAGTCTTCACTAGAACCATATAATAGGGAGACTTAATAGCCAAAAATAGACAGGAAAACTCATCAAAAAATAAGGTTCAAAGCATACCAAAACTTGACCCAATTATAGAAAGTATAGGTCCAGCCACAAAATATTCTACAAATATAATAGTATTCAAACATGAATTTCAATTCAATATCCAGCTGTAACTTCTATAATGAAAACTATTGTGGAGAGTAGGCTACATAGAGCCAAATGGAAAATTTTCATGTACACTTATCCTTTGCCTCAAGCCTCTGCAATTGACCAAAAGCTTTTCCATTAACATCTCATAAATTCTCTTGTTTGTCTCCTATTGCTTTTTCCCACATATTTTTTTCAACCTACAATGAATGTCCAAAATATAAAGAGATTGACTTCCTATTAAGAGCCAAATGTGCTTGCGGGAAACAAAAGGCCCAAGCATGTTAACATCTTACATCATGAATTTAAATGCAAAATCTAATTTCTTTTTCTTTTATTTTTTTCAAAACTTTTCGACAGAATTCTTTTTCCGTGGAAAATCTTCGACGGAATCGAAATTCCATCGAAAATCCAACAAAATTTAATTTTTTTTTCTTTTATTTTTTTCAAAACTTTTCGACGGAATTCCTTTTCCGTCGAAAACCCACAAAATTTAATTTCTTTTTCTTTTATTTTTTACAAAACTTTTCGATGGAATTGCTTTTCCGTCGAAAATCTTCGACGGAATCGAAATTCCTTCGAAAATCCCACAAAATTTAATTTCTTTTTCTTTTATTTTTTTCAAAACTTTTCGACGGAATTCCTTTTCCGTGGAAAATCTTCGACGGAATCAAAATTCCGTCAAAACCCCACAAAATATAATTTCTTTTTCTTTTATTTTTTTACAAAATTTTTCAACGAAATCGAAATTCCATCAAAAACTCCACAAAATTTAATTTTTTTTCCTTTTATTTTTTACAAAACTTTTCTACGGGATTCCTTTTCCGTCGAAAATCCCACAAAAATTAATTTCTTTTTCTTTTATTTTTTACAAAACATTTCGTCGGAATATTTTTTCGGTCGAAATTTTTTGACGGAAAATAGATTCCGTCTAAAAAAATCGACAGAAATCAGATTCCGTTGAAAATTTCATCAATAAATTTCAACGGAATTTTTTCCGTCGAAAAATTCAGTCGATATTAAAGACTTTTCTAGTAGAGTGAGGATTGGGAAGTATACGATCCAAGGGAAGATGCGAAAGAGGCTATAGGTGTTAGGAATGTGGCTTCCATACACAAGAGGGGGGGTGAATTGAGTATTACAAGATTTTCGAAAAAGCCCCCTTCTAGTTTTTAAATAATCATTTCAGGCACACTTTGACATATGAAAAGCTAATCAATGCATTCAAACAATCCATAACATATACTGTATCACAATTGTAGAACTTATACCAGCACATACAAGATATCAAAGAAACAATTAAAGTGCTAGAAGTAAAGAGTTTAGAGTTTAGAGAATTGCAAACACTATATATCCTGGTTCGGTCACCACCACTTGTGACCTACGTCCAGACTGAAGCCGCTCGATCAACTCTTTCACTAATGGTCAAGCTTCACGGGTGCTTGACAAACCTTTACAATCTTCCAAGACTTCGGGTTCTTGGATACCTTTCAAGACTTCGGGCTCTTGATGCCTTACAATTTTTCACTCCAAATTTACTTAGGAATTTGGTGACCTTTCAAACAATGGGTCTCACAACCCTTTCAACTCAAGAATACAAGAAGAGAAATATTTGGAAATGAATATACACTCTCAAAGTGTGGATATACAACTTGAAGCACTATGGGTATATGAATTTTCAAGATATGAGCTCAAATATATTTGATCTTTGAAATATATGAAAGAATATGCAAGTGATAGTGTAGAAGCTCTCAAAGTATGCTTAATGTGTGTAGAAATAATGCTCTTATGTTTTTGAGTCATTGGGAATGCATATATAGTGTTTCTAAAAACTAGCCGTTGGAAAACTAGCCGTTGGAAAACTAGCCGTTGGAAAACTAGCCGTTATAGCCGTTGGGATCTCATTTGAAAAACTAGCCGTTTTATAGCCGTTGAGATCTCATTTGAAAAATTAGCCGTTTTATAGCCGTTGAGATCTGTCGTAGTGGTAATTGATTCACAACTTGACAGCAAGAACATTGTTTCGTACTTTGGCTATAATTTGAGTTATACTTGTCGGATTAATGTGATCTTGGTCTCGTTGGAAAGATAAAAGAGAAATCTACAACTTTAATGAAGAACACAAAATCCAAATCCATCATCTTGGATATGAAAAATTGTATGGAAGACAGCAGCGAATTTAAGCAATAAATTCTAAGTTCAAATGTGTACTAGCTTGCTTCCAACCACTTTTTGTGAAAGATCTTGACTTGATAAATATGTTTTGAATTTATGAAATATGTCAAGTATCTTTTCCATGGATTTGAAAAACATGTTTGAAAAACATCTTGATTATGCAATTTGAAAAACATGTTTACTTTGAGAAAAACTTTGAGCTCATGCAATGCAATCTATCATATACCCTCACATATATTCTAAATATGATTTTAGACTTAGCTTCATGTCTTGTATCTTGGATCTTTTCTTGAACTTGATGCTTTGACTTGTTGGATATGACAATGCTTGACACTTTGTTGGTTTTGATCATTTTTCACCATGGTTATGATATTGTGCTTCTCTTAGATGTTGTCCATGGTTAGTTGTCTTTGATCTTGGTGTTGCTCTTGATCCAATGATCTTGCCACTTTGATATAACATCACTCTTCTTGTGTGGCTACATCATACATGTTCAAAATCCACATATGATTGATGCTTTTCGCTATTGATCAATGCACTTCTCTTTTGTTGTTGTCACTTTGTTATCATCAAAACATACCTTGTATCTACAATAGGGTTTCTACGTCCGATGATGTTTGACTCCCCAGAACTACCCAAGAAGATCGATCGAGGAAAACGAAAAGAAAACGGAGAGAGAAAGAGAGAGAAGTGAGGGGTGTTTGGTTGGGGGAAAATATGGAGATAGATGGGTAAGTGAGAAGTGGAAATATGGCAAAACCATGTTTGGTAGCAAACATGAGAAAATTTTCCCACAATTATCATTTGCATAGGAATCCATTTTCAGTGTAAAATGAGAACAAAAATTCAACCCAAAAATATCACCTAGATATAAGTATTCTAACTTCGCCGGGAAAAGGAAAAGCTAACGTAGGAAACTTTGACAAAAATAACGCTGTTTATTATCTCTTGAATCATTCATTGGTGAAAAATGGATAGGTAGGCTCACAAAAGCAAATAGTATCTTTGTATTCAAATTAAAAAAAAAATTTCTGTACCAATATCCAATTTTTTTTTTATAAATATCCAAAAAAGAAATAATCTGTACCAAAAAAAAGGGATATTTTCGTAATTGTCTCTTATTTTTCCATCTATATTTTATCTCAAACCAAATATAGATTTTATAAGTTTTACCTAATTTGTCCAGTAAGATTTTTTTCAACCAAACAATTTTTTTTACATTTTCTACCAAACTCACTTTCCAACCATTTTCCTATTAAATATATTTTTCTAATAATCAAAAAATTTCTCCTCAGCCAAATGCCCATGAAGGTATTTTAGACCTGAAAAATTGATAAAAAAAATTCCATCACGAGATTTTGGTATACAAATTGCTCATGAAACAAAATTTCAGAAAAGTCAAATTCTAATAAAAAATTTATACCAAATATGTATAAAAAAATTATCACTCTTAAGCTAACACTACAAGAAAAAATGTATACTGCGACGGAATATCTGAGGCGGTCTCGAGAGAACGGCCTCTCAATTATTTTCACAGATGGTTGTAGAGGCATTTTAGTAAACCGACTCAAAATAAGGATATTACTCAGGCGATTTCTTTGTAACCGCATGCATTTGTTGAACAAGGAGGCGGTCTTGTAGGCGTTTGTAAAATTAGCCTGAAATTTATGTAATACACAGGCGGTTAGTCAAACCACCTCGATATGAAGAATCGGAAAAAACAAAAAAAGTTGGGTAAGAGGAATTGAACCTGCACCATCCTCATTGAGGGTCTTCTTGAAACCACTAATCCAACTAGAAATTGTAAACAAGTAATGCAATATTTATGTCTTATTTAACAAGTTTTTCTTTCATTTTCATTAGGCGCGCTTGATTCCCTCCTTGTGAAAAATAAGAGTAACTTTTTTCTATCTTTCCTTTCAGTTTCATTAGGGTTTAGGTCCTTTCTCTTGAAATTGAAAGCTCCATTTTTTACCGTTTGTAAATTTCTCTCTGTGCTCACCGGTGGTGAAGGACGTTCTCACCGGTTGCTGGTGGTGTTCCCACGGTTGCTCTCAAAGGCATTCTTACGGTTGCTCGAAGAGTTGCTGTTGTGGACAGCAATCAGTTGAACTACTCAAGTGCCCTTTTGCATTCGAAGTCTTCTACATTTTCTTTCCTTTTTCTCTGCAGTCATAAACTTCTTTTGCATGTTCGATTTTATCCCTTTTGTCTTCCACAAGCCCTTTTGTTTTCATATTGCTATTTCCCTGTGTTGTTTTGTTTGAGTACCCCCTTTTTAATTTTTCTTATTTGTTTTCGGGTTTGAGGTTCGAGCCATGGTTTTATTTGAGTTCTCAGTATTTATGAACTGGGGAAATGAAAAAGCAAGCATGGAGGTGTTGTACTTTTTGCCTATTCATGTTGCATTTTTCTGTCAATTGATGTTTTTTCCTATGTATGTTTTCATGCGCCGTTTGCTCATTGTTTTTCTATCAACAATAAAATAGTACCACCAGGTTTGAGTTAGAGCACCCCTTATTAGCCGAAACTTGCATAATAGCTCAAACCAATGAGGTCACTGTTTTGTCCAAAACAAGCATATTAGAAATATCTCATGACTTTTGCAACCACTGTGAGTCCTTTAAGATGCTAATCGAGATGGGACTTCCATGTAATGAAACTGTGGAGGAAAAGCTATGCTGGTTGCGGTCCATATCATTGCATTCTTCTATAGTATCTGTTTGATTCTCAATTGGTAACGATGTTGAGTTCGATTCTCCATATCATTGCATTCTTCTACAGTATCTGTTTGTTCAATGGGGTATGTCAATTTAAATTCCCGCTAACTTGGGTGGGTATTTTGTTCCTACCCAAGTTATTAGGAGTGATCCAGTACTTGCGTGTCATGAGATTATAGATTCAAACCTAATATTATTATTGTATTATAAAAAAAATAGTGGAATAATGATTAGCTCTCCTTAGGTGCAATTTGTGAAACAGGGAATAGACAAGGAATGAACTTGGCATGTTAGCGTAATAACTTATAGTTCCATTCTTAGTTGGTACTATTCATGGGTAAAGTGTAAAATACATTAGTTGAGTTATATTTAGTTCCCCATGTTTGGGGAGGTAGTGCAGAAGTTCTTGAACCATGGACGTTGGCAGCATCAAAGAAAAAGTTAAAATTTGTCGTTGGCAGCATCAATCCTCTAATTGTCCTTGGCAGCATCAATCCTCTATTTGTCGTTTGCAGCACGATGGAAGTGGATTAAAGTTAGGGATGTAAAATAAATACACTTAGAAAGGGTCTCTCCAATTAGGTTCTACTCTAGCCTTTCTACCACGAAGGGTCTCTCCAATTTTTTGTGCAACTATCGTTACTCTTCTCCCCTTCCGTAAATTATTGTTCTTCTTGGTAGCTTTCTTTATTGTTACTTTGTTAAATTCATTGACACATAAATCAGCTTTATCATGGACACTTATAGTGATTTTTCTCCCAATGTATCAGGTAGTAGATTTGGGCTCTCCAGGGGTTAGAAGATCATCTCATGCAAGTTATGACCCAAATTGTGAAGGACTAAACTCATCCCCTCAAATTCCACCACCATAAAGTTGAATATTTGATGTAGTCATTGATGTTGGATACTGATTTTTTTTTTTTTTGGTAAGCGGATATTGTTGTTGCTTTTTTTGTCATTATCATGTGGGATTTGTTGAAGGCTTTTACATAACAGTTGAAACATTTTGTATGGTTGTTAAACATTTTGTTGTATGATTTTGGTTAATGTATGCAATTATTCGCTTTTAATCTTGTGATGAATTTATATATATAATGCTTTTAATTCAAGGATGTTAAAATTATTTGTTCAAATGCAACAATTAAAATAAAACAGATTACATGAACTGGCTTTCGGAGGGAACGTACATTAATATAATTAGAATAAATATATAAAAAAAAGTTATATAAAACCACAGGCGGTTCAATAAAACTGCCTATATATGCATTGCTTTAAACTCAACCCATTGCAAGCAGGCGGTTTGTAAAACTGCCTAAGAAATAATAACAGAGGCGGTTGCATCAACAGCCTAAAAATTTATAACGAGGCGATTTTATAAACCGCCTAAAAAAATATATATTGAGGCAGTTACTAGAACTGCCTGCTTAATGATATACAGAGGCGGTTAATGAACCGCCCTTGATTGTACACCAAATTCTTGTTCTTCTTACTGAGGCGTTAATGACTGCCGGTGTGTACGCCTCTATTTATCCGTAAGCGGTTCCTCCAGCGCTTTCATTTAACCGCCCTAGATAGCATCGCGATAGTGGTAACTGGGGCAGTTCCAGAACCGCCTACCAAAGAAATCAAGGGCGGTTATAACCGCCTTAGAATATTGGGAAAACCGCCTCAAAATAGATGGTTTCTTGTAGTGTAAGATCATAATATTCTTCATACGCTTGACTCTTTTAAGGTAAAGCTTGACTTGGTCTAGCTCGTATACACTCCTAACTACTAACAATGTAATCAGCACAAGGAAAAGTAATTTCTGTCTTCTTCTTCTTCTTCTTCTTTGGATAAATGACATGTATCTTCTGCGGGAGACAATACTGTTCAGGACGAATTCAGAATTAAGGTTTTAAATCCCGCAAAGATAATACTGAAAAAGATCGAACACATGCTCTTACTTTCATCTGCTCAGTTTTCATGCTCCAACTGAATTACCATCATTTGGTAAGTAATTTTTGTCTTAATTTTCAATAAAAATAGAAAAGCATGAAAATCTGTTCAATTAGATTATAATAAAAAAAATTCGTAGCAAACATTTACAAAAAAAAAAAAATTAATTTGACTAGCACTATTGACAGTACAAATTATTGATCATTATATTAAAAACTATTCAATGTACACTATATATTATTAAATATTGATTATCAAATATAAAATTATGTATAATAAAAATTGAAAAATTCATTCATTGTAGTTTATCATCAGGATTTTATGATATTATTATAAAATATTTCATGCATGACCAGTATTTGTAATTTTAAAACAACTTTATTTCAAACTTAAACGAAAAGATGTTAAAATGTAATTAAAATTAAATTAAAATAAAAGAAACAATAATATAAAAAAGATAAAGAATAAAAGTTACATACGTTTATATCATAAGAAATTACAACATAACATGATAAAATAACCAAATACAACTAAGTATAAATTTTCAACAGCACAATTAAAAGTCATTTCTGTTTTCACTTTTCAGTTTCAACAAAAATCGAAAAAGCTTGAAAACTTGTTTAATTATATTTTAATATAAAATCAGAAAAAATAAATAAATCTAATTAAATACATATTAGAATTGATGTTTTCATTTCATCATTTTCTTCTAATTTCTTTTTTTTTTATATAAAAAAGATGAAAATATGATTACATCTATGATCTAACTTTCCTTTGTAATTATGAGAAGAACTATATCAAGTTATCAGCTAAATATTTTATAAAATTTACAAATCTGAAAATAAAAATTAATATCATTAAATAAAAATATAAAACAAACCAACCTAATGTTCTCCCTCTCTCTAACAATTTCTAGACACATCAACAATTTAATCTTCAAGATTAATTAATAATAGATAATTCAAAACCATAATAATACATTACTGAATGTTAATGTTACCCCATTGACCCCATCCAAATCTTATGACACAAGAGAACAGATTATAGATATGTATACAATGCAATGTTCCTAGGTACATTAATAACATTAATAACAGAAGAATGTTATTCAGGAGACATGACAAGGCAAGATGTTACACTGTTACTTCTTCATAGTTCACACCATAATAAAATGCTGTGGCAGCTTAAGAAAAGTTCACAAACTTGTTATTAACCACACATACATGCATATACTCCAAGACAAATTTATCAACCTTTCAAAATATTGTAACTAAAAATAAAATTAACCCTCTAACCCATGCACACGGATTCAGAGTCCTCAACATCATATTCCATAGACATAGTGGTTACATCTTCTCTATTAATCAAGCTAATGCTTGAAGCTGATGAACCAAAGGTTTCTGGCACACCAATTCGTGAGAGGATATTTTTTCTCCTGTTTCTGATTCTTCTCCATCTTCTCAACAACTCAGAAGGCTCACTTACATTTCCTAATTCCCTGATTTGTAATGCAATAGGTTCTTCTTCCCTTGTGAGTTCAGTTACCCTATGATCATTGGCATTATACTCTGGTGTCATCAAAAAGATGAGTGGCTTATAACAACAAAAGAGAAACATAAGTAGCATAATGTAGACATACAAAGACATCCAAACATAAAAGGTCCATTTCCACTTGCGAATTAACTCTTTAGCCCAAGGTAGATGGGAATTTATCACAATTTCAGCTTCATATATCTGTGGCAAAGATGTAGTTCCTGCTCTAGGATGCAGGGTTACTATAATAGCATTGGTTCTTCGATTGTGTTCCTTGTGCCTCAATATTGGTATGTTTATTTTCTGAGTCTCACTTGAGATTCCAAGTACCAGAGGCACACCCATCATAACTGTTCGGGCTAGTCTTATTGGGGAGCTTCTGAATCGCAATATGCATGGTTGGCTAGACCTTGCTATCACATTTCCATGTAGTGATTGGAGTTCTGCACTCAACTGCAAATTGACTCTAATTAACTCTTAAATAAACAGATCTTGGAGCAAGTATACATGTTCATTGTAATCACTATTCTCATTGTTGACACAATTTGAAACAAAATTCAAAGTACTTATTCATATATCTAGGTGTGTGTAAAATAACCAAAAAATTGAACCCAACCATGAACCAAACCGAACTGCCCTTAAAATAACCGATTTTTAAAAACTGATTCATGAACCGAACTGGTTTTTAAAGAACCGGTTCATGAATCGAACCGGCTTTTAAAGAATCGGTTCTTGAACCGAACTGGTTTTTAGAACCGAACCGTTTTGAAACGGAACCAAATTGATTTTTATAACTTTATTATTTAATTTTTTTTCTTTTCCAATTAGGGTCGACCCGAACCAGTTCAGAACCGTTTCCAACCGAACCGAACCACTTCCGAACCAATTCGGTTCGGTTTTAAAAAAAATTCAGTTCGGTTCGACCCATGCACATCCCTACATATATCCTCCTATACTATGGAATGCAACCAATTCAACCCTAGAAGTGTTTTCTGTGTTTTTTTTGTTTTGAAAGTTAAAATTCAAAACACAAAACAAAAACAAATATGTTTTCTAAATTTGATTGTAAAAACTAAAAAAGCAGTTAAAATTTTTAGATCAATTTCTATGAAAGACACCTTATCAAACAAGTTTTCTTTTTTCTTTTGAAAATCAAAAAACTGTTTTTGAAAACAAAATTCAAACAGGCCTATGTTTCTAATTCAGTAAATTTTTCAGAGACAAAAGCATACCTGGAACATGCCAAGTTCTCTATTGAAGTCAGATTCAGGCATAACCAGTACCAAAGAAACGCAAACTGTGTGGCCAACTGGAACACTTCTATGACTTTGCTTGGTGTAGCCGTAAACACCATTAACTCCACCATTAAATAAAAAAACAGCTGTTGGGTGAGCTTCAGTGTAATCAAAATGAATACTTTCCTTAACAAACACAGGTTCCTCCACCCACAACTGAACCAAATTAACACCCACCACAGTAGCCAGAATAAGTAGTGAAATCAGAATCATGCACACATATGCAGCACTTAGAAAGAAAAGTCCAAGTTTCTTTAGCAAGAGTATGCTAACACTTATAATATGGGAAGGAACACTTTGTACTGCAGATTCAACATTGTCATTGGTCTCCTCAGCAACTTGGTAGGACTCAGACACCATAGAAAAAAGAGATTGGATGGGGGAAAACACAGAAACCAAGCTGTTGTAGATCAAATTTGCTTGGAGGGATATTAGTTTTGATACAGAATTGGATGGTGTTGGCATAAAAAAGTAATCTTGTTGGTCTTCCTCCATGGAGGTAGAGTTGAATGCAGTTTCATAGATAGATAAGGTAAGGACGTGGGAAGGAAAAAGGAACAGAGAAGAGACACAAGACATATGCAGAGTGCTGTTGCAGTGTGTGGCAGCACACGTGTCTTCTGCATGAGAACAAGTTGATGTCGTGGCAATCTGCATGAAAAAGAGAGACATGTTACATGCTAATATGCTATTGCTAACATGAAATTTTTTTATTATGGGTTCGTTTTTTAATGTAGATAAGTTATCTATATTGAAGCCAAAATGATATCGTTTTAGGTGGAAATCAAGATATTTTTATAATTATAATTTATTTCAGAGTTATAGTAGTCTTTTTTATTATAATTTTTTAACTCAAAATGATATCATTTTGGAAGTAAATCTAGATACTTATCTACATTCACTGCACTGCTGAAACATTAAAGTCATAAATTATTTGTATTCATCACATAAACTAATTCTCTTCGGGTCAGGTTCAGGATTAAAGTTTTAAACTTCTTTCCAAAGATAGTATTGAAAATAATCGAACATGCTCTCATCCTATCTGCTCAACCTCAACTCCCATATGCCAACTAAGCTACTATAATTTGGTCATGAAATTTTATTTTAAGTAATTATTCTGGGTCCCGCTGAGTTGGCATTTTTTCTGGGCTCAAGCTCAATTGTTTGATTCCGATATTTTTATTTTGGACTTCATGGTAAAAGCCTTTAGCAAAACATGAAATTGAAGCCCATGATCAAGAGGAGTGATAAGATTATTTGCATCATGAATATATTCGTAGAATACATATGCCTGTGATTCCAAATGAAGGAATGAGTTTATAGATTTTTTGTGTAGCTAGATTGCCCAGAATATGTTCATGAAAAATAACATTAAGAACCTTGCAATGTATTGCTGGTCCAAATCAACTTTTATTGTCAAACTGGACATTAATTTGGAAATAGGGTCGAAGAGGCCTAGTAAAAAGTCAGGCTACTTGAAGGAATAAAGGGTCAATTGATACTGCTGGCCCAAGTATGCCGTAAGTCACTTTAGGATGAATTTCTACTTTTCTTTAGCTATTTTGAATTACGGAAGTTGTTAATTGTGTTGCAGTTGTATCCTCTGTGTAGAATAAAGTGTGATTCTGTTAATGAAATCATAAGAAGAAATAGGAGTGCAAAATAATCAAAAAACTGAACCTAACGACTCCCTTAAAATAACCGATTTTTAAAGAACCAGGTCATGAACCTAACTAGTTTTTAGAACCAATTTAAAAACCGAACCATTTTGAACCGAACCGTTTTCAAACCAAACCAAATTGAATTTTATAACTATTTTTTAAATTTTTAATTTTTTTCTTTTCAAGATAGGGTCAACCTTGACCAGTTTCCAACCGAACCGTTTCCAACCGAACCGAACCAGTTTTGAACCGAACCGAACCAATTCCAAACCGAACCATTTAAACCAATTCGATTCGGTTTTTTAAAAAATTCGGTTCAGTTGCATGCACATCCCTGAGAAGAAAATTTCCATAACGCTCTTCTCTCTCTTCTTTCATTCCTCGCTCTTATTCCTCCTTCAACCTTCTAGGGTAACTAATTAGGTTGCTACAGGAGTATAGCATAAGAATCAGGCACGTGAACCGTTTAGGAGTGTTACAACTGCACAAACCACAATGTATGGCAACCCTGTAAAAGTGAGTAGTGAGAGAGAAAAAATGGTTCAATTGACTCACTTTCATCCCTGTCACCACTATTACCTCTCCTTTTCTATGTCCAAGTAGTTAGAGACAGAATCATGCTGCTGCTATTTGGAAGCAAGAGACAAGGAGAGTCATGTCATAACAAATTTAGCACACGATACTGATCTTTCCGGATTCCGGTTCTAGACCGCAACATCATTTTACGGCAAATAAAAAATAAATGACATAACATCGTTTATCAAAATATGGATACGTATATATTTTGCACTTGGATCTCTCCAAACATAGTAACAGACACAGCCATTAACTCAATTTTGGGAGAAAAAGGCAAGTTTTCGAGACAGCAATTAAAACCAGAGATAAAGTTGGTATAAAAGGAAAAACACTCCAACCTACTTTCATTATCATGGGGATAAATAACCTTACAATTTTGTGGAAGCTAGGAAACCGGGGTCAAGAACACAAGTATAAAGAGCACTAGAAGGAATTGATTCTCTCATGTTAAATCTCCCTATGACCTTGTCATGTGAACATTTTGTGCCTATCTATCTCTTTATAAGGTTTTACAAATTTTGATTGAGTTCCACCTATTTAATGTTTATGAAGAGAGAAATAGACATAAAATTTCACATGAGAAGGTCATATGAAAAACTCACTATGAGAGGATCCATTTCTCTACACTAGGACATGGTGCGAAAGAAATACAGTCCTTACATGAAGTACTCATAAATTGGGATCAAACAGACAGCTCTGTTCGAGATATCAGAATGCCATCTGTGTCTGCATAAAGCCATTCCCCATCACAGATCCTTGTCCCAGCAATATTTATGGGAACATGCTTTTCTCCCATACCTTTCTTATTGGCTTTCATTGGATGAGAAGCTACAGCTCTGACCCCAATATCACAACCATTGATCTCGTCCACATCTCTTATACATCCATTCACAACAATACCTGCCCATCCATTGTTTTGTGCTTGTACTACAGGGTTGCCACCCAATATTGCACAGCGTAAGCTAGCACCCCCATCAACAACAAGCACCCTTCCATTGCCTTTCTCCTCAAGGAACTCGCGAACCAAAACATTGTCCTCAAATACCTTCAAGGTAACTATAGGTCCAGAAAAAACCTGTCGACGACCATAAATTTGAAAAATTGGCTGAAGGGCTCGGAGCTCCCCACTCAAAATTAACTGTGGGTTTGCATCACATACTTCAGCAGTGGTGACCAAAGCCATTTACTTCAAGAACCTAGATAAAACAAAAAAAATAAGACATATTTAGACTAGTGCCTATCAAACCAAAAACAATCCTGGTTTAAGACAATATTTTCTATTTTAAGCGGTTACAATATGTGATAGAAGAGCTAAGATATTTGGGAAATCTTTACTGCAACTGATACACCGATGATGCAATGAAAATTCCGTGTATCTATTATAGAAGTGGATCATGTGAAAAAGTAGTCATGTGATCATGTTATTCGATCACAATCATTCATTGATAATGAGATAAGAAAAAGTAAAGTGTATAATTTTTAAATAAATGATTCTGATCAAATAACATGACCACATAACCACTTTATCCACTCTCATCTATCATTTATTTATTTTGTGACACATGGATAAAAAACATCATGTCATCTAACAAAAAGAAAAATTAAATAACAGCTAACCAGATAATGTGATATTTTTTGTCTATGTCACAAAATAAATGACAGATACACTGAATTTCCGATACATCAATTGCACTAAAGATTCATTCGTCGGCTGGATGCCTGTCTTAAGAGAGAAAGCATAGTTATATATGCCTGTCTTAAGAGAGAAAGCATAGTTACATACATATCTAAATAGCTAGCTTGCATTTGCATATGTGAACCTGCAAAAGTCTGTGGTATCTTTAAATTGATGCCCCCTTGAGAGCTCATGCCATAAATTTTTTTTTTTTTTTTTTTTTTTGGTATGACAAAATATCAAAACTAAAGTTGAAAATTCATGAAAGATATTAACCGATAGCATGAGCTCTACAATAAACTGTGTCCTGTACAAGACACGTAAAATCAAGCAGTAAATAATACTAGTTAATTAGTTATAATCCTAAATCAATCAATCAAACACAAATCCACACACATAGCAATACAGATTAGCACTGGAATCAATGCGGCAAAGTGATCAAGATCAACCAGTTGACGAATCAAATTACAAGCAAAACCAACAGTGAATCTAAAAACAGAAAAAAGAAAATGGATCAAGTAATTAATTATTTGCATATCCATAAAATAAAATAATAAAAAAAAGGAATCGAGAAACACGCAACCAAATCGGCGATTGAAATCGGAATCGGAAAACGAAGAGAGGGAGAGAGACATACCGATGAAGAAACAGATCTGTAATAGGAAAGAGGGAAAATGAGATTTAAGAATGGAAAAGGAAAAGGGAAAGGAGTGAGTGAGAATGGAGGGCGTTGGGGCAATAGACAGATATAATAGAATTGATAGTTGACAGTGGTGAGAACACGAATAACATTATCAACACAAATCTCTCTCTCTCTCTCTCACTTCACCATGGACTCATCTTTATCATATATTTATAACTAAACTCTACTAGTATTATATTATGTATTATATATTGTATGATTTTCATTTTTCACTTTATGCCTTACTTGTTCCTTTTGCTTTTCTTTTTCTTTTTCTTTTTCTTTTTTCTTTATACCATACCATTTTTTTTCAATAAATTAAATAAAACATTAAACGATTATTTTTTTAAAAAGAAAATAAAAATATGGATAGTTTTTTAAAAAGAAAATAAAAATATGGATGATTGCATCTCTTTTTTTTTATGCATTTCTCATTGAAACCTTCTTTCGATTAACAAATTTTACTTTAAATTCTTAAATTATTAAACGAAATAATATAAAAATTCAATCATTATATATATACAATGACAATATAAAAATTCAAACTTGTAACTAATATTTTAACATATTATCATGTATTATTCTTATTTTAATTAAAGAAAATAATAATAATAATAAATGATGATATATTAAAATATCACAACATATTGTTTATCATATATATATATATATATATATATATATATATATATCACTACATATCAATGTACTATCATATATAGCAAAATGATCAATTAATTCTTATAATTTTTTTGTGACAAAAAAAAAATTTGGCTCCCCATCTCACCATTTTTTCAAGGGATTTGATTTTTTAATTAAAGAAAATAATAATTCTAAATGTTGTATATCAACTAGTGGTGGATCCCACATTTATCAAAAAAAAAGATTTGCACGCAAATCAAATGTCACAACATGAGAATTGAATTATATAGCAACATAATGAGAAAATATTTTCATGACAGTGTTATGATTGGAAGAAGTTGTCTAGGGATATTTTTAGGTTATCTACCAAAAATAATAATAAATGATTTTTTTTTTTTAAAAGCTTGAACATAACTAGTTCATACAATATATACATAAGCGCAGATGCTGACGCATCGTCAATTTGTCATCTGACACAAGTCACAACGGAATATCGGAGATGCCTTACATAGGAAGCATAGAGTTTATAGACTATAGCGAGTTAGCATTAGTTTAGGATAAATCTAATGAAAACCTACAGGCGCGAACTAGTCCAAAAGAAAAGGGTCATCAACGCAAAACAATTGATATTTTTTAAAAAGAGAATACTAAGAAGAAATACACTCTTTTATAATGACTAGGTGCTTGACTTGGACATGAACAATAAATCGTAAAGGGAAAGAAGCAGGCTGACTAATTTTATTATTTATTTAATATGTATTTGTTTGCTACGCGGTTGATCAATTAATTATGAGTTTATCATCTATCATTTAACATGATCACAAAAAATTTCTTACACACATAATATTTTGTGGGGTCCGCAGCAAAAAAAAATTCTCGCACGCAAAACAAATTTCTATAACATAACACAATAATTCTTTCTACAAGATAATTTTTATAAAACCCATTAATTATTTAATGGGACGGACGTCAACTATGGAAAGACCATTTACACAAGTGCTTTTCTTCTATTAGGCAGAGTAGGGTAGGTGGAACTACTCACCCTATAACTCATGCTTCGGTGTGGCCGTGTGGCAAAGAGGATTTCAATCTGGATCTATATTTCTGTACCTCTACACGTGATCATGGGATTTTACTGATCCACAATTCCGGAAATAAAGGTTGTGTTTGATTTTTGTTTTGGAAAGGTTTTTTAATTTTCAGAAAACAAAATTAAAAAAATAATTTGATAAAACCTATTTTATAAAAAATATTTTGAAAATTATAACTACTTTTTAATTTTTAAAATCAGATTTAGAGAACACATATGAATTATTTTTATTTTCTATTTTAGTTTTTAACTTTCAAAAAGAAAAAAAATATATAGAAAATAATTATTTCCATAACTATTATATTTTACATTTTTAAGAATAAAAAAATTAAAACACAAACAAACAGACCCAAAAGATCCCTTATCATTGTCTCTTCAAAAAATAGTAAATCCACTGTTCCAGTCACGAGAACAATTAAAAGAGTTCCATCATTGAGCACTCGCACGCATCCCAAAATGCTAAATTTGACAATAAAATTTCTGCTGGTTATATGATACACCCGGACATTAATGTTCTGGCTATTATCAAAATAACAGACAAGATTAACATTTTTATTTGCTTAAAATATAGCTACCCCTCGTTACATGCTGCAAGCTCTCTTGATTTTATGTCAACTTGTGAATGGTTTTCATGTCAGCGACCTCCCCGAGAGTTCCTCGCTCAACATGTTCCCACCACTTGAATAAGAAATTGTCCACAACAAGTCTGAACCAAGGGGACAGCTTCAAACCTCCCTCACCCGCATCAGCTTTCCTCAACAGCTCCTTCAACTGATCACGATTCACATATTTGATATCAGCCACTTCATCAGGATTTGGATGAACGTTAACATCCCGGACAATAAACAGCAGATAATCCACTACAATCAAAGAAAGGAAAAAGAAAAGTTGTCAATACTATCTCAAGAAAACATCATGTTAGAATTAAGTAGCAACCATGCCAGCAGATTAGGCACCTATGCGGCTAAAATAAAATAATCCAATCCAAATAGGACTGGAAGAGCTATTAATGGCACATGTCCTGATTTAGGTTTGAATTATCTAAAGTATCGTGAATTAATTCTAGTTGGATACATATAAAACAAAATCAGCTTGATGTAAAACTTGTAACCAATTAAATTGTCTTACGTTCATGCTCTCCCCATTTGCCATCAGAAGGTGCCTTGTAAAGCATGCGACCCAATGGGGTGAACTGATCTACGGGTATATCTTCAGCAGGAATACCAAGCTCATCCAAAAGCTTCCTCTGAGCTGCATTTCTTACTCCTGGTAATACGAGGAAGAAAAATTAATAAAAAGCAGCAATGACAAAGTAGATTATAGTCTTTTTAACAAGGTACCCAGTATATACCGAGGGCATTCTCCTCTATAAGCTCAGATTCACGGTACAGTGGATGGCTGCAGCAGGTGTTTGTCCACACCAGAGGGAATGTTACCTTTGTTGCAGATCGTTGCTTCATCATATGAAGAACACAAAATCTCAGTCAACACACCTAACTAAAATCCTAAGATACTAAGGGTCATGCAACATTGAGAAATTTTCACCGAATAATCATCCAGAAAATTATAGAAGAAAAGAAATATATGAATTTAGATTTACTAATAATTTAAACAAGAGGGATATTAAACTTTAATAATTCAATGTACAAGTAATAATGAAGGTGTTATCAGAATATAAAAATAATCACAACTAGTAACACAATGAATGTTAATGCTATGACCTTGTTACACAATTATTTGTTTGGTGAAGACTTGGAATTTTCTTTATTTGCTTTTTCTCTTATTGGCCTACTGAGAATAGGCCACAAAATCACTTGTAAAAAAAGGGCAGGATTGAAGTTGTTAACAGCAAAATGCTATTTCCCCTTCATATATGGAGCACTGGGTCTTTATAACAGCAAAAACCTTGTGATTTTCACGCAGATATACAACTTTCTAATCATGTGTAAACACTGAAACAACAATATGAAATAAAGATACCGATGATAACTACTAGATGTATAGAAGTTTGATCCACAAGGATAAAGATGTGAGGCGATAAAAGAGGTGTTTTCAAGGATGCTTTGAAAATCAATAGGTTCACATTAAAACAAGATGTAAACTACATGCTTATGAGGCCAGCAAAATATTTATAAAAAAAATACATACCTGAAGAAGCAATTCATACTTTGAGTTGAACAGGAATACACTGAAAGCTCTATGCAGCAAATTTTCAGACTCAATCTTTTCCATCAAGTGACCTATAAAATTGAGGCTCAAAATAATGAATTAACCAGGTCTGTATGCAGAGGGAAGAGCACAATAACAAGAACAGAAAAAAGAAAAATTGAGATCTAAATAAAACATTCCAAATTTCACAAGGCCAGTATTTTTTTAGCTTCAGGAAGTCAAAATCCACAGGTGCACTGGTATTTTGCATTTTAATTAATGATCACATTTGCTCAAAATCTACTACTACTATATGGCATATATAAAATTTTAATTTGCAACTCTTTCAGGCGCATCATTGTATTTAGCAGTTTATTCGCATTAAAATTAGTGACTAATACTAATACATTATAAATGATTAATTTAATTACATTTCTCATTGATGATTATTCACACGTAATAATGGACAACTTTGTAAACAACTTCTAAATGCATGGGAACTATTACATAGGTATGGGGTATGAGTATTGTATCCCATAATAATTATACGCAGATATGGCAATTTTAAAAAGATTTAGGAGGGGATACGAGAAAGCTATAGTGTGTGTGTGTGTGCAAAAAATACTGGATAGTTGGTAAATCAATCATAAAATAACTGTTAAAATATAATTATTACAAAGCAAACTACACAGTATAAAATTTAAGATATTACCCCTTTTAGTCACAGCAAGAGGTTTCTAAACATGGACATTACAATTTTAAGAGATGAACCACAAAGTTGACATATTTAATCATTTTTTTTCTCAATCATCGTATTAGAGAGACTTCTTAGAAAATTGAATGATAGTAAACCCCAGCTATATCATAACATCAACTTTTACAAACACAATAAATCAGAAAAGCATATATTCTTCAGAAAAGACGAATTATAAGTTATCAAAGTACAAATATTTTGCGACAATTATTTTAATGCCAAACAATGTGAGCCCTTGCAATTACAAATTAAATAAGATTTCAAAATGGAAAGTCCACTTACAATTGTATTTGGATTCATGACCAACCACACGGTCATTCTCATCCACTAAAATGCATCTGCAGAAGTTCCAAAACCAAACAATTACCAATCCCAGGCAAGATGAAGAAATAAATGATGCATTAGCAGAAGTTATTATATGTTAAGGGTAATTGTAGAATTGGCAGAACTGCACAGAGAAAAGATAGATAAGGGAGAGAGAGAGAGAAAGATGGGAAGAAAGTAATTGCTTGCCTACTCCATACAGCCATTTGACTTTTATCACAAGGATTTCAAATACTAAAAAGGTAATTGGTCCTAATATAGTAATATTGACTAACTGGTACCAATATTTTAATAATAGAAGCTTACAAATGATAATTTATACTAATTGGGATTAATCGATACCAATCCATTTTTTTATTAATGGAAGCTAGAGAATGCTAATTGATACCACGTGAAGACCATGGTGCATAACATCCCTTCCCCCATTAAGACATTACTTGTCCTCAAGTCGAGTAATATACAATGCTTGCTCTTCTTCCCAACTAAAGACTCCACGACACAAAATCCTACCAATGAATCAACACCTTCGAGTGAGCGGACACTGAATGGGCAAGTGGTTCCAGTTCAACAAGCTCGGACAATTGCAAGTTGTCCTCCACATCACAAAGACCCTCCAAATATAAAAGGGTTGAGTAGCCTTTGTATAGATACCAGCGGACAAACCTCTCATCATAGTTGAATTATAGTCTTTTGTCGCGTCACGCTTGAATCTCTTTGATTATCGGACGTTTGATACAAAGCCATGTGACAAGGGATTGGGAGGTGTAACATCCCGAGCGCTGACAAGGGCGGGGAGTGATCATTGGTGTAAAAAGGCATAGTGCGAAAGGGCACAAACAAGAAATGGCTCCAGGCAGGCTTCCAACGAGGGGTGCATGAATGAATCGAATCAACACTCGAAAGAGGGGGATTCCAGAGACTGTGCAGGTATGAGACTATACAGTTGAGGATAACTTATAAGAATTAATAAGTACTACCTATACTAACAAGATGCATCTACTTTTCGGTAGCCCATAACGGAAGAACTTCATAGTTAAGCGTGCTTGACTTAAAGCAATTCTAAGATGGGTGACCTCTTAGGAAGTTTTCCCAGGAAGTGTATGAATGAGGACAGATCGTGTTAGTGTGTGGGGACAGTCACTGATCCTGCAAGCGGTCAGGCATTACACGTGGTATTAGAGCAGGGCCTCTCTCCCAGTACGGTGTTGTTCGAGGAGCCAGGCGGAAGCTGGTGGACATGCAACATCCCGAGCGCTGAAGAGGGCGGGGAGTGATCGCCAGAGTGAAAGGGCACAGACAAGGAGTAGCTCCTGGCAGGCTTCCAGCGGGGGTACATGAACGAATCGAATCAACACCCGAAAGAGAAGGATTTCAGAGATTATGATGGTTTGGGACTATACAGTTGAGGATAGCTTATAAGAATTAATGGGTATTACCTATACTAATAAGATGTGTCTACTTTCCGGTAACCCATAACAAAAGAACTCTATAGTTAAGCGTGCTTGACTTAGAGAATTTTGGGATGGGTAACTTTATGGAAAGTTTTCCTAGGAAGTGTGTGAATGAGGTCAAAACACACTGAAAAGTCTCGTGTTAATGTGGGGGGGGCAATCATTGATCCTAAAAGCGGACGGGCGTTACAAGAGGCAACACAAACCTTCCAAGCTCGCTGTTGTTATGCACGGCGGCTAAAACGGCTAGTTTTTTAGGAGCTAGTCACGCCAATGCGAATGCATCATGCAAGTCCATATGCCCATGAGCTTGGACTATCAAGCACACAAGTTTCAAGTTGAAGATAAACAAGCTGCGTAAATGTTGTTTAGAGATGCCAGGGTCCACAGACCTAGCTGGCAAGGTTTATAAAGGCAGCTTGGTAATCGAGGACGAAACTGGTCTAAGACAGCTTGGCAAAGAAGGTGGCATCCTCATGCTTGGAGGGACCAAAGCGGCAACAAATGTCACAGACAAATGTGTCCCAAGGTTATCAGCTCAAATAGCCGCAAGTGCTGTTAAGCAACCGCCAATCCTCGGAGAGTAAATCTGTGCGTTGGCACATTGTGTTGGACTTTGCATGGAGGGATGGTGGTAGTGCTGGTAGCTCCTGTTGGAGGGTGGCAAAGAGGCATTGGTCACGCTTGTCCAATAATGGCATGAGATTTTCTATTGTTAATTGGTTGATTTGAAAGTTCAGGAAATCACAACGTAATTGTTAGATGGCGGTGGCTGTTGTGCTGGCCAGCTGTTGCATTGATTGCAATTGAGCCTCATACTCTATAGAACGGTAAGAGTCAATGAAAACACAAGTTGTTAAGGGTAATTGTAGAGTGAGCAAGAATTTCATGGAGAAAAAACAGAGAAGGGATAGTGAAAGAGAGGAGAGAATGAGAGAAAGATTGGAGGAAAGTAATTGTTTAAATGCTTGTCTATTTCATAGGGCCATTTTGACTTTTATAGCAGCAAATTACAAGGATTTGAAATACTAAAAAGCTAATTGATAAGAAAGTCGGTATGCTAAACAAAACAAAAAAAGTTGTTGGTCTTGTGGACTCTTAGCAACAAGCAGCTTTGGGTTTGTAAATTGAACATTTTAATATTTTACTTTATGCTTGAGTTGAGTAATCAATAAGAAGGCAAGGTTTGCACCTTCTTCTTTCTTTCTTTTTCTCTAAGGTTTGCACCTTCCTTCAGTGAGGCATACACTTTATAGCGCCTATGCTTTAAAAACCAGTAGCGCCCTAAAAGCGGTTTTCTCCTTTGACTAGCTTGGTTAGCATGGAAAACACACACGGGAGGGAGACAGAGCAGAAACGCAGGAAAAAAATTAATCAACTCTTGACCGGAACAGTCATAGTGAATGCGGAGAAAACAGAAACGGAGTAACAAATTCCCTGTTTCAATCAAATAACACATCCTAACCATAGCAATCATAGCTAAATCATAAATCAAACGAAAAACAAGCACCATGCATCAAAGTTCAAACTCCAATCCAACGCCAATAAATTATAATAAAATAAAACAAATTAGGTGATCGAGACGAGAACATAATCATTTCTCTCAACAAAGATACACAAAAATACAATCAATCACCACAGTAAAAGCACAAGAAATGTGAGAGAAACTACAGAAACATATGCTATGAATTGCGAAATAAAAAAATAAATAAAAAATGAAATTAAGATGGAGGAACAGACTCGTCTTCGAACATGAGGCGGCGTTGAACGGCGTCCATGCCTGAATCGGCGGCAACAGGAGTTTCACCCATGGCGGTTTGAGAAGAGAAAGAGAAAGACGCAGTGAGAGGGTTCTTGTGGCTTCTCTGAGAGAGAAGAAGGAACGAAAAAGAACGAGATCTAAAGGCAGAAGCGGAAGAAGAGGGAGTGGACACGACGCTAACGCCCCTTTTAAACACTTGCTGGCTCAGTGTCGCGGCGATCAAGGACTGTGCCATTCTCCTATGCTCATGAATCTGCTGCTACTTTACTTTATTTAGCAAATATTTAATCATATTATTAACTCTCCATCGTCTTTCTTTACTTTTTTATTTTTAAATAAAATAATAATAATAAGAGCTATGTAGCATCATACTGACAGAGACACGTGACACGATATAACATGATATTCTGACACGTTAATTCTAAAAAATATCAGATTTTGACATATTTTGATATTAAATAATATTTTTAATTTACTTAGTGTATATTATATTTAAAATTCAATAATTTAACAAAAAATGTAACTAAACTTATAATATTGATCAATTTTGCAAAGAAACATAAGATATCCCAAACATTTATATTAAACACGATAAAACGGTAATTGTAATCCAACGAATCTAATAGTTGGAACTAAAAGCTCAACGCAACGCAACCTTTGAACCTTTTTTTGAATTTCTATAACGCGTGTTGAAATGTCGGGGGTGTCGAGATGTCGGAGAATATCGAGAAATGTCGGACACGACACGTGAGAATTTTTGAAGTGTTGGTGCTTCGTAGAGGAAGAGCCATTCTTTTTTGTTTATATATGTACATTATTGTGATTGTAAATTATTTGTTTCATTTCGTTGCCCCACTCCATAGCAAACATTTGGTTGATTTTCCATCAGGTTTGCCAAATCCTATTTTGCACCTTTCAAGTCAAAATCGCTCGGGCTAACCTCATCCTCATAGCCAAATCGGAATGGCAGTGATTGAATTGGTGATGGCTAATGCCAATGGTATCTAATTTTTTTTATTTTATTTTTTACCATTTATCTCTTCTCCACATACTTATGACACTAGTTCCTAGTGTTGTTGAGGTAATAATCAGGTAAAAAAAATTGGCAACTCTATAGTTTAAGTGAATGTTTAGTGTTTGTGTAAAAAGTGAATGAGAATAAATCAAGTTAAGTGAATTATTTTTTACCAATTAACGTATAATTAAGGAAGTACATAATATAATTTTCATACTATTCGTAAATATAATAAGACGAGGTTTAATGATAAAAATTAGGGATAGGTTTTCTACTTACCTTTGTTTACTATTCTCCAATACCGTTAGATTAGAATCTTCAGAACAGAGAGAGAGAAAAAATGTTAATTAAGATTCTGATCAAACGGTGTTGGAGAGTAATAGACAAAAGTAGGGGGAAGGATATTGTAACAACCAAGTTTGTATTACTACCATGTTACTACCAGTCAATCTCACCGTTAGATCGCTTATGTTGATCCAACGGTTATATTTATTTTCATCTTTGTATGGTCATGATTCCCCAAATTTAATATTTTATATTTATTTTCACTCTTGTATGGTCATGATTTCCCATATTTAATGCTTTTAAACGGTACAAAGATGGAAATAAATATAACCGTTAGATCAACATAAGAGTGATAGACAAAAGTTACAATATCCTTCCCCCAAAAGTAGATAGAAAAAATGATAGGTGGAATAACCTATCCCTAAAAACTAATATTATAAATGAAAATTATGTTATAGTGTTACATGAAATTATGTTATCATATTATACTCATATTGAATAATGTGTCATTTTTTTTAAATAAATGGATTTCACTTTATTTGTTTTAATAGAAAATAGATTTCTCTCATGTTAGGTAAGAAAACTACTTATAAAACATGAGGAGAGATATTTTCACTACCAAAATTTTTTATTACATATCTAATCACTACTAGATTAACATTTTCTCTCTCTTTAAAAAACTTTTTAACATTCTCTCTCTTTAATCCAATGGTGATGTGATGAGTAGTAAATTAGTAATGAGAATTTTTGGTAGTTAGAATATCCTCAGTAATAAAATATTTGGTTATAGAAATTGTACAATTGATGGAATTATTAAGTGGCGAAAATCGTCACCTAAATTGGTGGAATAATGTGGGTCGTGCAAGAGATTGCTATTTAAAAGAAGTAATTTGATTATTTAGTGAAAAAAATTCATATCCAAACGTATCTATCATGTCAGCCGGCGTGAAGTATCGCAGCTGGTGCGCGAGGAAAACGAGGATGCAGTTTTCTAATGGTTGTTTTTATTTAATGAAGAAGCCCAAATTTTAAAATTGGAGCTCGTGGGAAATGAGGATTTGGTGGATTTCTTGATTCTCATTGTCTTTTTTCCCCCTTTCACAAAATTTCCTTACTTGTTCAAATTTCCTAACCCTTCTAAATATACTTTGGACTGTCTAACCGTGGGTTTTGATCAAAATATCATTGTTATATTTATGGGTTCCTACTTCAAAATATCAATAACCAATGAAGCAACACATAGTCATTTGTTTAGTAGCGGTTGACACATTTTAAAACAAAAGAAAAAAGAAAAATATATGACAAGTAAACGAGGTATTTGTGAACCAATCATCTGTTAACTATAAACATAAAACCCTACATTTATCCTACTTCAAAATATCAATACCAATAAAGCAAAATAGTCATTTGTTTAGTAGCAAATTTGTTTAGTAGCAGTTGATATTGTAGATGCCAAGAAAAAAGACAAAGAAATGACTAAGTAAACGAGGTATTTGTGAACCAAGCATCTGTTAACTACAAAGTAAAATAACTGCCAAAATTAACCAACATAAAGCTTGGTAAAAAAGAGTTGAAAAAGAGCGTGGAAATAATTTGTTTAGATGTTTGTGTAAAGAACTTGATACGCCACCAAAGAAATTCCACCAAAGAAATTGGGGGCGGCGAGGCGGAGAGGATTGAACACTCAGACTTTGATACCATGTAAATAACCTTGAGGTCACCACCGCAAAAGCTAGCTCAAAGAGTGGGAGTGCCCAAGGCCTTATAAAGGCTACATTAGTTGCACATACTACCAATGTGGGACTATATATCTCAACACGCCCCCTCACACAAGGGGCGTGAAAATTGCACATGCCCAATTTTTGATTTACCTTTTTGTGTTTTTTTTTTATTTTAATTCCACTTTAAAGTGGGGGCGGTGAGGATCGAACCTTAAGCTCTGATACCATGTAAAGAACCTTGGGATACGCCACCACAAAAGCTAGCTCAATGGATGGAAGTGCCCAACGCCTTATAAACTCCACATTAGTTGCTCATACAATCAATGTGGGACTATATGTCTATATATCTCAACACGCCCCCTCACACGAGAGCCCGTTGGGCTTGAAGAGTGGATGATGCAACATGCCCAGCCTACCTATGCTAAGAAATTCCACCAAAGAAAGTGGGGGGCGGCGATAATCGAACACTAAGGCTCTGATACCATGTAAAGAACCTTGAGGTCACCACCTCAACAACTAGCTCAAAGGGTGGAGTGCCCAAGGCCTTATAAAGACTACTTTAGTTGCACATACTATCAATGTGAGACTATATATCTCAACACGCCCCTCACCTTTGGGCTAGAAGGGTGGAAATTGCACATGCCCAATTTTTGGTTTACCTTTTATGTTTTTTTTTTTTTAATTCCACTTTTAAAGTGGGGAATGGTGAATGATACCATGTAAAGAATCTTGGTATACGCCACCACAAAAGCTAGCTCAAAGGGTGGGAGTACCAAAGGCCTTATAAACTCCACATTAATTGCTCATACAATCAATTTGGAACTATATGTATATATATCTCAACAGTTTGAACAAGCCTACATAAGAGTCTTGCTGTGAACATAATCCGCATGAGTTTTGATGCCAGAGGAAAATGGTTAGGGGTATGGATAGTTAAGTTTGGTTCTATTTTCTTTGCCGAACTGAATAGAAATAGAAAAAATAATTCCGTTCCAAGAAATTAATTGGTTTATTAGTGTGAACTGGTTCATAACCAAGTCGATTTAATTCAGAACCAATTCTGAATTGCTTTTTAAGTTAAATTCTTAATTCAAATAAAAAGTACAAAAATATTGAAGATATATATATATATATATATATATATATGTAAATGATACTGAAAATTAAAAAAATAATTAAAAATAACAAATAAAAATAAATGATAAATAATAATACATAAGAGAAAAAAGGAAAAACCTAATTAAATGAATGAACAAAAATAAAGAAAAACAGAAGACAGTAAATAAATAAATAAATAAAAAAGAGAGAGAATAAAAAAAGAGAGAGAAAAAGAAAAAGAAATAGAAAAAGAGAAAAGAACTGGTTCACTTTATGAAATAATTTCCAGTTCAAGAACTAAATTTTAAAAACAGTTGAGTTCAAGAACTGGTTTTTAAAAAATAGTTTTTTAAGTCTAACATTTTTTGTTGTTCTTTTTCATTGTCCTAAAATTATTTTTTGAACCAGTTATTAACCTGAATGAAAAATATTAATAAAAAATTTAAATAGTATCACAAATTTTTTAAAAAACAAAAAATAATTAGAAATAAAAAAAATAAAGTAAAAAATAAGAGAAAAAGTAAAAAAAAAAAGAAGCTAAAGAAATAAAGTAATAAAAATAAAGATAAAAGAATAAACAAAATAAATAAGAAATAAAAATATAGGGGGGGAAATTGATTCTTAAACTAGTTTTCATACACCAGTTTATGAATTGAACTGGATATTTAAAAATAGTTTAGTTCAATAATTGAATTTTATAATTTAATTTCTTTTGTGTAGTTTAGTTTAATTTTTTGTTCTTTTGCAGTCACATAGGAAATGCTGATTAATTTACAAACTATAATTCAATCACACTCTTAATTCTTTATATGTTATCGTTTTATAAAAATTGAAATTTCACACCTTTGAATAGCTTAATAATTTTTCAAGAACTAATAAAATAACTAATAGAACAAAACATCTTTCTTGATCCCTTATTCTCTCTTACGGTACAAATAGAAAAAATAATTGGGTAATTGAAATGAAAATAAATAAATTAAAAGTAAAATTGATTAAATTGTTGAAATATATTATTATGTAACATTATTGAAATATATTATTATGTAACATTACATTAATTATAAGTAAATCAATATATATATATATATATATATATATATATATGGGTTTGGCGCATGTAAAGTGACTGCACCTAATGATTGGTGCGTGCAGTCATATAAAATCACGTCGTTTTATAATGTGAAAGTAATAAATATGGAGAATAATAACCACACAAAGGTGGAAATAAATATAAAACATATATATATATGTATATATATATATATATATATAAATAATATATATATATATTTATTTTCCATCATTAAATTTAAACGCGAACTTCCTTTTTTCCACCCAAAACGACGTAGTTTTTATGTGACTACACCAATGCTTATATGCAGTCACATCACATTACAAATCATTTTGCCTATATATATATATATATATATATATATATATATATATATATTAAAAAATAGGTCAATTCTTGACGGGCCAAGAAACTATACATATTCTTTGGTGGACCTACAACCTACAAATGATAAACCCCAATCCGAAGTTGGATTGTACGGTCTTTTTGGATCTATGTCCTTAATAGGTTGTTGTTGCGTTGTATGATTCTCAGGTTAGGCCCATACAAGGGAGACTTGTTGGGCTGATGCAAGTGGAGGCTTACTTTTAAGGATTAGCCTAGTCCACTATTTGCAATTAAGGAGCTATTAACCATTTTCTTTAAAATAATCAAAATTATACAATATGGTTATCTTTTGTTTATTGAGTAATCATAATTAAGGGTTTAATCTTTCTTATATTATATGAGACATGTTGTCTCATGCAACTCACAAAAAGAGTGATTATGATCCATTAAAGAGAAGAGAGGAAAAGGAAAAAAGTGAATTTATCAATTTTTTTGTGTATTGCACGAGACAATTTATCTCATACAACATGATAAACATATTAATCTATAATTAAACCATTGCAATTTTATTATTTCAGTGTACGTTTTAGTCACTCTTTGACAAACTTGTTCCTTTGTTACTTATATGAATCTATTTAGTTATAATATTATGACTAATATAATGGTTTTTTGATGGCTTACCAATTCACTTTTTTTAGTATTTGATTTAGATAAAAATGAGGTAGCATGTTTAGTTGAGCTTATTTTCTAAAAGTTTTAAAAAAAATTGTAAATTATTTTAAACGCATAAAAAATTAAAGAAAATACATGATAATTAGACAGTGTAAATCTGATAAATATTTAAAGATAATTGTATAATTATTATAATAGGAGTACAAACACAGTTTAGAAGTTTACATACCTTTAAAAGAAAGTTTGATACCTGTAAACACGTGATTTTATCACTTATTTCCATTCCATACATTTCCATAAATTGAAAAATTCATGATCTATATTTTAAATTTTGTTAACAGTTGCGATAGAGACATCAGTTAATGAATATATAATATCTTCTATTAGATACTTATCTTTACTTAAAAAATACTTTCTATTCGCAATATTATAATAATGTTTAATATTTTATTTTATTTTCTTAACCATTGTTCTGATAATATCCAGCAATAATTTTTTTAATTTTTTATATTTGTTTAAAACGGTTTAATGGTATTACAAAAAAAGATTATGTACCGCTTTTTGTTTTATGGGGATTTTCTAATTCCCTTTCGAAAAGGATTTATTAATAAAAAATGAAACGACAAATTACACTCCAATTTTCTGAAGATGCTCAAATTATACTATTTTTTCATTTAATTATAAAAATTAAACTTCTATACCTATAAAAATATTTATGTTATACTCTAGTTTATTTTAATTTAAAAATATATATTACTGGCTGTTTTTTATAACTTTAAATATCATTACTTACTTTGTTTTGAGATATTAGAAAGGGGATTGATATTGTGACAACCAAATTGTGTTATTACCAAGTGACTGCCAATCAATCTTACCGTTAGATCGATTATATTGATCTAATGGTTATATTTATTTTCATCTTTGTATGGTTATGATTTCTCAAATTTAATATTTAATTTATTTTGACCTTTGTATGATCATGATTTCCCATATTTAATGCTTTCACTTTAAATACGGGAAATCATGACCATACAAAGATGAAAATAAATATAACTGTTGGATCCACGTAATCGATCTAATAGTGAAATTGATTGATAGTCACTTACTAGTAACATAATTTGATTGTCACAATATCTTTCCCCTATTAGAAAAATGAAATTTTTTAATACTCCTACTATTTCCAAAATGAATAATAAGTATCCAAAACAGTCTCTAGTATCTACTAAAAAAAATTAGTGTCTAGTGAAGCCACAGTTACAGAGAGTAAAATTCCTTCTCCAATAAAATAATCCGGAAAATATTATGTTTACAATTTTTTTTTTACAAGCTACATTATTTGTTTTGGGGAATACACTTACTTAAAAATATACTCTCCAAGATTAATATTATAATTTATCTATTAAAATAAATTAAAATTGAGCATTAAATATGAAAAATGAATCAGTCAGAATAAAATTATAACTCGTAGTAACAGCTTTCTAAAAATGAAAAGTGTAGTTTTTTCAAAATAGAAAAAATTGAGGGATATTCTTACTATCAAAATTTTTTACTACCAACTAACAATTAATACAATGTGTGATATCTAATCACTTTTTGAATAAGAGAGAGAATGTTAAAAAGTTTTTGAAAAAGGAGAAAATGATGATCTAATGGTAATTAGATAGGTAATAAGTTGGTAATAAAAAATTTTGATAATAAAAATATCCATCCTCATAAAAAAAATCCAAAATAACAAGAATCTTTTGGACTGAACTCTAGTACATTACTCTAGAAAAAAATAGTTATAGCACACAAGTTTTAGTAGAAAGAAGCCTCAGAAAGCCAACTCACCCACGTACAAGTTGGGTGAGTGCTTTGGAAAATATCTTACTACCACATTTATTACCTATTAAAATTTTAAAAATATTCATTTGATTTATTTATTCTATGGAAACTCCAAAAAATTCTTTTTTGTATTCACAAATCAAAGTGAGACTTACTTTTATATTTTTACTCTTCTATATTCTTCTCCTCTCTATTTTCATTTGCGAGTGCATACAAAATTTTTTCTTATATAATATAACAATAATATTCTCCTTTTTTTATTGATTATTGTCACATGAATTACAATCCTTTCATTAAAAAAATATTAGAAGATTTTTACTCGGGTATATAATTAACAATTAATAATATTAATTAATATGGATAGATTATTCTGTCTATCATATTTTCTTTCTACTTGGTCTACTATCTTAAAATATCATTAGATTATAATATTAATTAATATTTATCTTTCTCTTCTTTAATTAATAGGAATAGGTTATTCTGTCTATCATCTTTTCTATATCTATCTTTGTCTACTATTCTAAAAGATCATTATATTAGAATATTGGGATAAGATATTGTGACACATAAATAATGTTACGCACAATATTACGCACAATGTTAGGCATAATATTATGACCACATCTTAACCGTTGATTTCTGCCAATCAACGGTTATCATTTATTACAAATTAATAATTAATTAATAATAACCGTTGATTGACTGAAATCTGTTAAGATGTGGTCGTAAATTGTGCGTAAAATTATTTGATGTAACAATATCCTATCCCGAAAAAATAATCTATTCCTAATTAATAAACTGATTATATTGGATGAATAATAGTAGCCAGATCAGAATTTAGGTTTTCATTTCTCTTTCTCTTCTTCCTCTCTCTATCTCTATCTCTTTCTCTCTCCCTCTTTCTCTTGCTCTCGACAAGCACCGAGTTCAGACTCACCGATCTTCTTTTTCGTCTTGGTTTATGAGGTTTGCTTTTTCCCTTATCTTCTTCTGATATATTTGATGTGGTCTTGTGTTTCTTGTTTCCCAGATCTGAACCATCGCGATGTGATCGCTTTTCGAATTTTTCTAACTATTTCCCTTTATTGTTTCACCCAACCAGCAATTACCTTGATTTTATCTTAATAGATCAACAGTTTTCATTATTTCTGTCATGATTTTCTTAGATCCATGGACTTATTGTCGATTTGGGTGCCTTTTAATCCTTTTGTTTACTCTGAACACCTTCGGATCTACGCTGTCTTTACCAAAATTAAATTCGATTTGGATTCCAAGGCATTTGTTCTTTCTTTATGTATATATTCTTCCAAAATCGTTTTTTTTCCCCTCATTTTTTTTAATGATTTATTTTTAGTTGGGATTGGGTTTAATGGATTTACATTTCAGTTTATGAAAGATGTTGAGTTTAATCTGTTTAATTTAATTTGTTATTATTATTATTATCATCGTCACGGGTTTTCTGCCTTGTAGCGCGATTGGCGATTTTTCTTTAATTTTTCTTCTTCCCTCACTAAACTTGATTGTCTTTCTTGCAGCTCGAAGGAGAGACCCACTCTCGGGTGCCATGTCAATTTTATTGACATTTCCCTTAACGTTAACCCCTTGTCCTTATTTTTCCATATTTTGTGTGGTTAAGCTATGTTTTGTTCTTTTTATGTTTTGCTTGGATCGTAGGTGAAATATGCTTAATTAAACATAACTGATGTGTCTGATGACAGTCTTGCCTTTCCCATCGTATACTTTCTCTAAGAAATGGGACCCCATTTAATTTTTTCTTTTTGACCGGCTTAGATTCTTTACACTTCTTGCTCCTAGTGGTAGTAGAGGATTATGTATCATCTTAAGAAACTATGATTTAACAATATAAATGCTATTATGCATGCAGCTCTGCAATCTTTCAGTTCATGTGCCTGTATAATATGATCTAGTTATTACATGCAGCTTTTATTATTGCATTATTTCTTGTATATGGATAATCTCTGTTGAGGTTCACTTTTGTTTTGTTTTGTTTGTCTCAATCCCCAGTGGCACGCGGATTAAGACCCGCAAACGGAATATTGCAGCTCCCCTGGACCCTGCAGCATTCTCGGATGCAGTGGTCCAGATTTATTTGGATAATGCTGGTGATCTGGTAATATTAATGTTGCACTTTACATCTTATTCATTTGCTTACTACTTGCATTCCGTACGGACTGTATCACTCCTATTGATTCATAAAACTGATTTAGTAATTCATGTTTATAGGAACTTATTGCCAAGACCATTGAATCTGCAGACCTTAACTTCTCTAGATACGGTGACACCTTTTTTGAGGCAAGCTTACTAAACCCGCAGAAAACTTTTGTTGTCTCTTTGTTGATTTCAGTATTAATACCTTGTTTTACTATAGGTTGTTTTCACTGGGGGCCGGACACAACCTGGAACTACCAAGCCTGATGAGGGGGAACGCCATCCTTACTCTATAATAGAGGTTGAGCCAACGCGTGAACTCATCTTACCATCAGTAATCTACATACAAAAGATTTTGCGGCGAAAGCCATTTCTCATCAAGAACCTTGAAAATGTCATGCGAAGATTCCTTCAGTCATTGGAGCTTTTCGAGGAAAATGAGAGGAAAAAGTTGGCAATCTTCACAGCACTTGCTTTTTCCCAGAAGTTATCTGGTCTGCCACCAGAGACTGTGTTCCAACCACTTCTTAAAGATAACCTTGTGGCCAAAGGGCTAGTTCTGTCATTTATAACTGACTTCTTTAAAGAGTATCTGATTGACAACAGCCTAGATGACCTTATTTCAATTCTGAAAAGGGGTAAAGTAGAGGAAAATCTTTTGGACTTTTTCCCCCCTACGAAAAGATCTAATGAGTCTTTCTCTGAGCATTTCACGTAAGTCTTACTTAATAGTGAAAAGGACACATCTTCATAGAAAATGTTTCAAAATGCTTGTTTTTTATATCATTGTTGATTTTATTTATCTATGCCGTTGGTTCTTTTGTTTTTTTTTTTGGCAGTTTGTGATCGATTTATTTTTGCAAAATATTAATACCTTTTGAGATTAATCTTAGCGTAATATATGGGTGAATATAATATTAAAATTATTCTGTGTCTTTCTGGATTTGGATTAAGTACTTGGCATAATCTCAGTGAGTCAGTGTAATATACTGATCGAAAGGCAGAAGTGCAAGTCTCAATGGTCGTCTACTATCAATTTTTTGATGTCTGAAGTGTGGATTTTTATTGTTTCCGAGTCTGCTTATCATTTGGCTTGAATAAGACATTTGCTAATTGATAATCTAAAGTGTGGGTTTTCTTATCTGTTTTTAAAATTCCCGGGGTGATTTGTAGTCTTATTTTCATCCAATTGCTATTATTGTCTGGCGTTTTTATAGGTGGGTATCTAGTTAGACTAGTAGACTGTGTTTTTGTCATTCCCTATTGTTTTGTTAACTATGGTGGACCTTACATATGTCTATTCATTGTCAACTTTTTAGCAAGGAAGGACTGGTGGCGTTGGTGGAGTATAATGAAAAGAAAATATTTGAGGTGAAACTTAAGGAAATGAAGTCTGCTTTAACAACGCAGATAACAGAGGAGGTTGATATATCTGAAGTCATTGAAACTGTGAAGCTGCGAGTTAGAGATGCTAAATTGCCTGACACTGAGATTGTGCGGGTCTTGTGGGATGTTTTAATGGATGCTGTTCAGTGGTCAGGGAAAAATCAGCAACAGAATGCAAATTCAGCCCTGCGTCAGGTATCTTTTAGATATTTTTCATCTGGTTGCGTGGATATTTTCTCCTTTGTTATCTTGGACCTTTTGTATTTGGGTTTCTTATTGAACAGGAAACAGATTCAAGTATGGGGTTTTTAAAATTCATGTTTTATGATCCGAATCAGATTTGCTGACTGGAATATGTTAGTTGGTTTTTTAATTTTTTATGGTTTGAATCTCTTGGATGTTATATCTGTGCATGTTACATGTTAATGGTTTGACTTGAATCTACAAAGAGCAGCTGATGAGCTTTGAATGTTGTGTATTCGTAAACTAGCTGATTTCTGTGTAACAAGTTCTGAGTGGTGATATGGTTTTCTTTTTCAGTGTTATCACATGCGCACTTTGATTTGTTTTAATGGTTATGCCTACTTTTAGCGAATGGATTTTCCATATAATCACTTATCAAGAAAACTAACGAGTTAGTTTCATATGTGTGATATGTTTTATTCTTGTAAAAGGTGTTGATGACAGTGCTTTGTTTATGATAAAGGTAAAAACATGGGCAGAACTATTGAATACATTCTGCACCAGTGGGAAACTTGAGCTGGAACTGATGTACAAAGTACAGATGCAATGCTATGAGGATGCTAAACTGATGAAGCTGTTCCCTGAGATTGTTAGATCTCTTTATGACCAGGATGTGCTTGCTGAAGATACCATTCTTCATTGGTTTCGAAAAGGAACAAACACCAAGGGCAGGTATGCAATTTTTTGTGGACTTTTCTCTGACATGTAAAAAAATCTCCTAATTAAGTTTCTTCCGTACGGTGTCTATAATTTATTCTTACCGCTATACCATTTACTTATAGTTGCTTATTTGGAATTCGACAGGCAAACCTTTGTGAAGGCACTGGAACCTTTTGTTAGTTGGCTGGAGGAGGCTGAAGAAGAGGAATAAGTGCGGCGAAGGTTCAAGGCTGAAGATACTACGTTGTCTTTAGCTTTTTTACCATTAGCTATATCCCCTTTCTGAGATATTGACTCGTATTCTCATAAGTTTGATTTGCCTTGCTCACTGATAATCTGTTTTCAGTTTGTATTTGACTCTGTTCTCTCCATCGTGCCCTCGCAACATATCACGGTGCTTGCGTGTATTCTGCACGCCAGATGTGATTATGTCTTACGGGGTGTATTACTGTGTTTTGAGTGTTAAATAATGGATTTACTCTGACTCTCTTTCACATGCTGTCGTTTCTTCAAAATTTTAACTCAAGACATTTGCCATCGACAGACACGAGATGGATGTCCCAATGAATATATATTTTTGGTTAATATAAGCCAATTGCGAGATATCGATCCACTGTTTTTTTATGTTCAAATGTCAACCCTTTGAGTATCTGCTTAAACACCGATGTGGATATGTATGAAGTTTGTTTTGGTGGTGTGGAACGAAGAAGGATTTGATTCTGATTTGCAGTTAGGTGTTTGCACTGTGATGTGTTAATAATGTTGTGCAGGATTTGCACTATTGGCAACAAGTGAAACGACTTCAATCATCATTCAAAATATTTGATTAAGTTTGTAATTTTCTGTTAACTAGTTTTAAGTTTTATTATATAAATGAGTTACATTTAAGTTTTATAAACTTAATATTAGAAATTTATGAATGGTTTGCGGGTGAATGTATGCGTGATGATTTATATTTCTTTTATGTAGAAAATTATAATTTTTTTTTTGGTTTCCCTATAGGTGCCGCCTAGTAACTGCATACGAGGACATGACTTATAGAGGTTTAAAATGTTCTCTTCAAAAATTTTTTTTTTTGGTAGAAAGAGAAATTACAGTTTAAAATGTTCTTTATTGGATTTCACAACTATTTTATCATGCTTTTAACTTAAAATAATCTTAAACATGGGACTGAAATAAAGTTTTCATTATTTTAATAAATATTTAAAAACAAGATATAAAGAATAAGATAATATGGTTATAATTATTAATAGAAATAAAATGAGAAAATATTTCCGTTGGCATATAAAAACACATCAATGTAGGGGTAGGGAAATTTTTTACTATTTAAAGAAAAATATAAATAAAGTATGGATACATAAATTTTTTTTCCTATTTAGTAAAAGTAAACCTCGAATTCAGTGCTCCTGGTAGATTTAAAGTTTTTCTCAGCTTTCTTCGCTTCTCCTTCAATTCTTTTTTTTCATTCCTTCCTCAGCCTTATCCTTGTGTAGAGAGCGTTACAAACCTTGCTGCACATTTTCAACCATGCCGGAAGCTATATATCATTTATTTATTTCCTTTTTATGTCTTTAAGTAAGACACGAGATTAATGTTTAGATACACATAAAAAAAATAAAACAAAAAAATATATCCCACACACTTTATGTATAAAGCAGATAAACAATAAACGCTTGAGATATTGCCATAAATATTGTTGAAATTGAAAGTAACTCCCTCACTCAACACTGTTGTTAAAAAAAAAAAAAAAAACCGAAAAACACACAACAACAGCAGCTACGCATGTTCTGAATACGTGGTTTTGACTTTTGATTGGTTGAGATTGTGGTTCACCTAGAACACATTGGTCTAAGAAGATCCAACACAAAGTGTACTATAATACCATCACTTCGTTACTTACGAAGAAAACGGGAAGCGAAGAAACGCAAACTTGAGTGTTGATGATGGCGTTGTGTTTCAATCTCAGTGTCAACCCTTCTTCTTTTATCTGCAAATGCAAAGCGTCCATGGACACTCCCCACAACGCACCCCACGCGCTCGATGCCGCTTACATCCGACGCGCCGCCGACCTAGCCGACAAATCCGCCGGTTTCACTTCCCCCCACCCCAACTTCGGCTGCCTCATCGCCACCCCCACCGGCGATGTCGCCGGCGAGGGCTACCTGTACGCGCAGGGCACTACCCCCGCCGAGGTGCAGGCCGTGGATGTCGCCGGCGAACGCTGCCGCGGCGCCACCGCTTACCTGAACATGGAACCCGGGGACTGTGATGGTGACTACGCTGCTGTGTCTGCTCTGCTACAGGTTCCTCAGTTTTCCAAATCTGTGTTGTGTACAATGTTGTTGGTGTAGAAAATACTATTTCCAAATCTGTGTTGTGTACAACTATCGACACGGGACACGATACTCCGACACGTTAATTCTAAAAAATGTTACATTTCGACATACACGTTTTATATTAAATAATATTTTTAGTTTACGTTATCTTATATTTAGTATTCAATAATTTAACAACAAAAATTGAATCAACTTATAATATTCATAAATTTTGCAAAAGAAATATAAGATATCCCAAATATTTATATTAAACTCAATAAAATGGTAATCGTATCTAACAAATCCAATAGTTGGAAATAAAAACTCAACGCAACGCAATCTTTGAACCTTTTATTTAATTTCTATAATGCATGTTGAAGTGTCTGAGAGTGTCGGGAAGTATCGGACACGACACGTCAGTGTTTTTGAAGTCTCTGGTGTACTATGTTGTTGGTGTAGAAAATACTATGTTGTTTGTTGCTTGGGGGTGGGTTTTTGACACTAGTTTGTGTTTGTAGTTGATAAATGACCGTGTCTGTGAAACAAAACTAGGGAGGGGTGAAAAGGGTTGTTGTTGGAATGAGGCATCCCTTGCAACATCTTCGTGGAAATGCTGTGCGTGCACTCAGAAGTCAAGGATTGCATGTTGATCTTCTTGGAGAGGATCTCACTGGTAAACTTATAGAGGTGTGTGCAATGCATCAATGTATTTTACTTTTTGGTTTTTATTTCTTTGTTGAATCAAAAACTTAACTTTACCATGATTTATATTTTTAATTGAAATGGAAAGGTTGATTTGATTCATTTTTATTGTCATACACACATGAATTGCTATGTTCTTTTCTACAGGATGCGCATAAAGCATGTCTTCTTGTCAATGCCCCTTTGATTTGTAGAGCTGCTTCACATGTTCCCTTTTCTGTTCTCAAGTATGCTATGACCCTTGATGGTGAGAATTCTATTAATTTCCCATTTTCTCTTCAATCTTGAATGAATTGGAGTATAGAACCTCAAAATTGCATTAAACTGTGAGGGAGTATGTGGTAAAGCAGTTCTGAAAATTTACACCCGCTTCTGTATCTGTCTTGTTTTAGTAACCTTCCTTTTGCTGCAACAGGAAAAATTGCTGCTAGCACTGGCCATGCATCATGGATAAGTAGCAAGCAATCTAGAAATCTAGTTTTTGAGCTACGAGGTAGAAGTGACGCTGTTATTGTGGGAGGAAATACAGTTCGAAGGGACAGTGAGTATCATCATTATTGTCTACACATTTTTCAGAATTTGAATTTTTATACCTTTTATACTTTGAAATTCAATCAGATCCGAGACTGACGGCCAGACATGGAGGTGGGCATATGCCAATTCGTGTTGTAATGTCCCAGACTCTTAATCTTCCGGAGGAAGCAAACCTATGGGACATGTCTGAGGTTTCTACCATAGTTGTAACACAGAGGGGTGCAAGGAGGAGTTTCCAGAAGCTGCTTGCATCTAAAGGAGTTGAAGTTGTGGAGTTTGACATATTAAATGCCCGAGATGTTATGGAATATTTTCATGATCGTGGGTATCTTTCAATTTTATGGGAATGTGGAGGAACATTGGCTGCATCTGCTATTTCATCTGGAGTAATTCACAAGGTTTTATTTATCCTTTTCATTTTCCTTTCCCCTGGCATAATTTGAAATGGAGTTCGTCTTGTCACTGACTTTGTTAGGATACTTCTCTGTTGTTGTAGCTAATTTACTGCTCCATAGTCGATTATACGCTAATAGATAGGCAACAGTGGGGTTGTATGCAAACTTTTGGGATAATCAAGCCATGTTCACTGGATGCTTTTATGTGTTTTGATCATCTACCAAAATGATCAGTAATGCCATATTTCTAGGCCTCACTGGCTGGTAGAAGACCAATGAACTGAATGGAAATTTGTCTACAGGCTTAACTTGATAACAATTACTTGTTTTTCTTGTGTTTATTGTAATTGGTAGAAAAGAATAAAATTCTATGAGAAATAAGAATGAAAACAATCTTTGATTTTGGGTGATCCCCCTTCATTTGTGTCTCAATTTCTTGTTTCATGTTTTACATAATGGCTATTGTTTTGTTTTGGGGAGGCTTCATGATAAAGAGACTAACTCTACTAAAGGCTCCATTTGTTTGGATAGTTGTACTTCTCCACTACAAATTCCGATTAGAATTAGTTTGGCTTAGTTTGCTTTATCTTGTTTTGATTTTATTTTATAATATGTTGGGATAATTGTGATATTTACATGCTTCAGGTTTTCGCATTTGTTGCTCCTAAAATTATTGGTGGAAAGAATGCACCATCTCCTGTGGGTGATCTTGGGATGGTTGAGATGTCACAGGCTTTAAATCTAATTGATGTTTGCTATGAGCAGGTTGGTAGGAGTTGGTTTGTTTTTTATTAGGAGTACTGAGTTTTTTGTTTTAAATCTTTCCAAAGATATACATCTGATCCATGTATTTATTGTTGTATCTATCACATGCATATGAGGAAAAAGTTATGATGTCTCTAGCATTGGTTATTTTAATAGAAGTAATTTCCCAATCAGGGCTGCGTTGTTCTTGATATATAATGCCTTTGTTTTTCTGTGATGGGGTCATGCTAATGGCAACTGTAATGCAGATTGGGCCTGACATGCTTATTAGTGGATTTCTTCAGCCCTTACCAGACACGGTACCTATAATACCGTCACTTGATGAAACTTTTGTTGTTGATCCTACTGTCTCACCATATGAGTCAAGCATCATATTTTTCTATAAAACATGGGATCCTTATGGTGCTTTGGCAAATTTCTCTCCTCATCCCATTCAAATGCCTGATGAAAATGGGGATTACGTGACTTGGTTGAGTTTGGAGCATTACTACCAGGTACTTGCTTTTTTACATAAATTTCATCTTTTCCTTTCCAGTTTTGTTGCATTGCTTATAAATATAATTCGATGTGTAGGCACAGAAGTTTGTTGGGGTTGATGATGCCTTTGCACAAAATTGTATTGAAAGGATTAAATCTGCGAACAGTCCAGAAGAAGCTGCAAGAATAGGAAGGTTAATGCAAAGGCAGCGACCTGATCTGGTATTTTCAAACTAGTCTCAAACTCTCAATCTGATGTTTCTTGACCTATTAACTTAAGAGACGTAATTGGCAACAATTATTTCCCTTGTGGCTTTTGTCATGGATCTATTAAGTTTTTGGGTTAAGGCACATACATGGTTTTACATATGAGATGCCCCCTCATATAAGAGGCCTTTGGGTTTGAAGCATGAAAACTGCAATGATCCACCTTACCTTGTACTAACGATTAGCTTTGTATTTGGAAGAATATGGACAACAAAGATTGAACTCTAAACCACATGATTATAATTTGATACCATGTCATGAACCAACTATTCCAAATGATTGGGTGAAGGAACATGAATGGTTTTATATTTAACATTTTCTTTTTCTTTTTCTTTTTGTTGTTTTCTCTACTGGGCATGATTTTAGCCCTATGATATGATGGAAGTCACTATCATACAGTAGATTGGTTTTTAATGAGAAGTCTGTTTACATATATTGTATAGCTATGTACAAGTATAATTTCCCACTCGAGTTTGGGGTTATCCAACTTGTAGCTTTGAGGAATATTGACCTTGAAAAATGCTTTTACTAGGCCTATCCATTAGTTTTAGACATTATGCAAATTATCAATCCATGGTTTGTCTTTTTCAGTGAGTTTTTTGTTCTTTGGACAGCAATTCAAGAAATGGTTAAAAGAAAAATGTTAGAACTCTTCTTATTTGTATACGCTTTGTTGAGAGTATTTATTTCTATAAAGGGCTTAACAAAATAGTTTTAGTTCTTGTTATTGCGTATGCTAGTTTAAAACTTTGAAACATTTTCCAAATTACTGTATAATATACATCAGCTAGTGTCTCATGATGTAAGCTAGTCTAGCCAAGCCGGCCCTTCAGAGTATTTATTTCTATACTTAACAAAATCGTTTTAGTTCTTGTTATTGCATATGCTAGTTTAAAACTTTGAAACATATTCCTAATTACTGTATAATATAATCAGCTAGTGTCTCATGATGTCTGAGCATGCATGTTGGGTTGGTTCTCTTCCCATTTCTTTCTACGAGGACTGAAACTTTATGTTTTATTGGGTACACAGATAAGGTCTGACTGGGACAACATAAAGATCGATGTCATGTACAAGGCACTGAAATGCAAGTTCTCAATGTATCCGCATTTGAATTCTATGCTGCTTTCAACTGCTGGTTCTGTTCTTGTTGAGGCTTCACCACATGATCTGTTTTGGGGTGGAGGACGGGAGGGAGAAGGCTTAAACTATCTTGGTCGACTCTTGATGAAATTGAGATCAGAGTTTCTTGGGGAATCATCATCATCATCATCAACAACAACAACTGAGACCCCTACTTCAACTGTATAGTATTTTTTAAAGGGAGAGAGAAAGAGTAATAATATTTTGTTGTAGAACTACCAAAACTGTTTGTTGTGTAACATATATATATATATATATATATATATATATATATATATATATATATATATCACTGCCTCACAGGTAAAACCATACGTCACCACCATCTTGTTAATTTTAGTAAACAAGCCATTTGTTTTCATTAAGAAAGTAGGATATTCATATTACTAAATTTTTCTATTACCACTTGGTATAATAGGCATAATGAAAAGGCCTCAACTAAAAGATAGGTATTATGGGGTATTTGGTAGAGGTTTTAATTTTAGATTCTCAAGAAAGTGAGGGTGGTAATTCAATTTAGAGGAAGGATTTTCTCACTATCAAAAATTTTTACTACTAACTTACTATCTATCTAATCACCATTAGATTAACATTTTCTCTCTCTTCAATTTTTTTTTAACATTATCTTTATTTGATCCAATGATGATGTGATGGGTAGTAAATTAGTAGTAAGAATTTTTTATAGTTAAAATACCCTCATTCTTCAATTTATTGGTAGAATATTTTTGAAATTTTTTCCGGGAGTAGGATTTTTTCGAGATTTTGTTTTGTGTGTAAAATGTAAATCAAAATACCATCCAGATGGTGATATTTTCACTTTCTCGGGAAAATGGAAAATTAGATGCAAAATTTTGATAATATTTTGGTCTATCATATGATTTTTTGGTAATATTTTCAAAAAATTAACTTTTTCACCATATTTTCGGAAATCGTGATTTCTAGATAAAACAAATTTTCTCCTCTAATCTGTCAGAGTTATTGAACGCTCTCAAACTCTCCATCTAAATGATGTGTAAAGTAGAACTTTGTTCTAAACGGACAAAAGGCTAATAAAAGTTAAGTGATTGAAAACCATAAACATATAGTTATATACTTATATACACTAATCTTGGAAAGAGACAATAACTAAACGTTTTCATAAAGGTAAAGCTGGTGTTGTTGAGTGTTGCTCTCAAAGCTTGAAGTGAGAGCTCCATCTTCTAGTGCCATGGTAGGTGTCTGTGATTGATGTGGATTTTTACTCAATCAGGATGCTGAGTAGGTCTCTTTGCATTAAGTGGCAGTGACCACAGCTTTAAGTCACTGATTCCCTGTGATCAATGAAATCTTTTTTTGTGTTATTTGTTGTGCTGATTATTGTATAAAATTATAAATTTTGTGTAATTTGCACGTAAAATTTATTGTGAAATTCTTTGCATTTGATACGCGATAATACAATTGAAAAGTGAAGCGGAAACAATTATTACTATTTTTTTTTACTATGAACGAAGTTTTATCACCTGATTGGGTAATAAAAAAATTTAGAATTGTATATCATTCATTGAACTGTTTTGAAAATAAAATACGATATAATTTAGGGGATTAATTTTCTTACTTTAGGTGAGAAAATTTTCTCTTGTTTCACATATAATATATGAGTGAGGTTCACAAAAAGGTGAAAAGATAAAAAATAAAATAAAAATGGGACTCACATTTTAATTGTGTATGTAGCATGAAATTTTTTGTTCATATAGAAAACTATTTTTCTATATTTTAATACTGTGTTGTCCATTATTTTGACAAATCAAATGGACTCTTTATCTAATTGGCTACGAGCAACCATTTACATGACAAAGTTAGAAATGTCACGTTGAAAGCTAAATATATGCTCTCTTTTTGTTTTTGTTTTTTTTGGTAATCAAATATATGCTTTATTATTATTATTATTATTATTTCATTTGCACATGTCTTATTTTAAAGGGTTCATTGAATATAATATGGGTTTTATAAGAGTTATGTTGTAGGAAAAGTGATTGTGTTATGTTATAGAGATTCGTTTTGCGTGTCAGAAATTTTTTTTGCTGCGGGTCCCACAAAATGTTGTGTGTGTAAAAAAAATTTGTGTTCATATTAAATGATAGATGATAAACTCATATAATATTGCAGAAAACAAATTTCGCCATACTAAAAAATATAATTATGTATTCTATGGAATAGATAATTATAATGTTAAAAGTTATTTTTTTTTTCTCATTTATAAGTTAACATAGATTTTTTTTTTTTTTATCATAATTATGTACTCCCTATAACATGACAAAACTTTCTTTCCTACATCATTATTCTTATATTTTCCTATTTTAAATCATAATACATGTTTATTGGCAAGAATTTTTCTTGCCGTGAGAACATGATACTACTATGTTGTGCGACACATCGTGACTACAGCTTTCCCATGCTCTTGCATTATCTTTAGAATGGGGTAGAAAACAAGATAGCATATACTTTTTAGGGACAAGAATAACTTAACACCAGCAACTGTCTGCCACCGGATTTGCATCCTTTTCTTAGGGAAATTAACCAAAATTTTCAGTGATATTTTCGCCTATCAATAACGAATCGAGCCGAGCTGAACTTTGATCTTAAAAGGTTAAGTTTGTGTTTAGATGTCAAGACTGTTACCTGTTATAAATATAATTATCAGCCTATGACCTGACTTATTTACAAAAAATAAAAGCCTAGTAGCCTATTTAAAAAAAAATAAGATAACAAAAATTTATCCAAACAAAATATACAATCAACAATACTAGTAATTCCATAAATATTCATAAATTTAATATATATCAAAACAACATAATATAGAACAAAATCATTCAAAAAGTATGTTTAACCAATAAAATGAGCTGAAATGGATTGAAGAGAAAGAGATGACTCTTACAAGTAGTATAAAAAATAATAATAATAGACTAAGTTAATTTGAGAGGCTCTAAGGTCGAGCTTTTGAATTGGAGCCTGAGACCTTTTTATTAAATGAGTTTTTATGCAAGTTTTTTTTTTTTTTTGATAAACAGCTTTTATACAAGTTTAAGTCCGGTGTCAACAACCAATTTTAAATATATAAGCTCAGACCTTCACGAGCCGGCCAGAGGCTCCTAATTAGTTTATCACCCATACGAATAGTTTTCTTTTTTCTTTTTAACATTTATAGGAAACTAATATTCTTATCATATTTATAGTAATCATTATTCCGAATAAATAAAATTCTCCTCTATCGAACATCTCAATCATTGTTTAAAACGTTTCCAATTTCACCCAATAAAATATATTTTTGAGTGGAAGCGTTTCAGATTGGTTGTTTTACTTTATTGAATAATTATTATTGTCTTGTTGGTTAGGTACTTAACTTTGAATTAATAATTTTTTCGTAAAAGTAGCTAACTTTGATTTAGTAGTAGTTGCCGATTAGGGTTTTTGAGGGGAAAAAAATTAATACTAGGAAAAACCTTTGAAAATTTGATTGAATCATTTAAAACTAAGACTATCCTTTGAAAATTTGAGTTGTAATGAATCATTTAGGGAAAACTTTTTTATTACCAGAGACTAAAAAGGATTTTATGCATATTACCAGGGATAAAAAAAATGTTTACTCTATTATAATATACTAAATTTACATTCATTGGTCCCGTTCATCTGGTTGGGCATTGAGTACTCGGGAGAGTTATACAATGTTACATCATCAGACTAGTTCCCCAAGACAAAAACAATTATTATTTTTTAAATGCCTGTCATTATCTTCTGTATTACAAAATGTAGTACTTCTCCTTGTCCATAATATTCATGATTTTCTCATAACATATCAAAAACAATTTTTTTATTTATTTTTAATTTAAGCTGTTAAGTAGGGATGTGCATGGGTCGAACCGAACCAATTTTTTTGAAAAATCGAACCGAATTGGTTTAAATGGTTCGGTTCGGAAGTGGTTCAGTTCAGTTCAAAACTGGTTCGATTTGAAAGTGGTTCGGTTCGGTTGGAAACGGTTCGGGTTGACCCTCTTTTGAAAAGAAAAAAAATAAAAATTTAAAAAATAAAGTTATAAAAATCAATTTGGTTCGGTTCGGAAATGGTTCGATTCATGAATCGGTTCTTTAAAAACCGATTATTTTAAGGGCGGTTCAGTTCATGGTTCGATTCAATTTTTTTGATTATTTTGCATACAGTAAAGTAAAGTTTGTAAATGACTTTTTCATACCAGTTTGTAAATGACTTTATTATGTCTCTAAGGTTCACCCATTTGGTAAAGAAGATTAGGGACCATTTCAATGATTTCATGCAATTTCGGCTCCATTTTTTTTCAAAGTAATTATGTGCCAATTTCACAGTTCGATGAATATCCTCATTTGAAAGGGTTCGATTCTATAGTTTTTTCACCTCTTCTTTAACATTAACCAAGTTATTAATGGAAATTTTTTGAAGTACAATCTCCATGGCATCAATTGACAAGCCAAGCCATTTTTCCCCCCGGTTAATCCTGTCTTGCTTTTTAAGCACACGCAAATTTCCTCATATTTCAGCAACTGCTACCACTAGACTTTGGTCAAAGCCACTATATATAAGACATAGACATATATATAATGATTTTTCACTATCAACTTACTATCTATTTAATCACCAAATTAACATTTTCTCTCACACAAAACTTTTTAACCTTCTCACACATTTTAAAATAAAAGAAAAAAGAAAATAATATGGCACGCAAAAGAATTTTTGATACATTACACAATATCCTCACATAATAAACATAATATATATATATATATAATTGGGAGACAAGAAACAACATAATAAAGCTTAGCTTCTCTCCACATGCTGATTGTTACACAAGTCTGTCAACGAAATCAAAGTATAAAAGAATAATTGAACAAGCTAGATTTCATTCACTTTGTGCAAAACCAAAACACGATCCACAAGAAAAGCAAATCAAGAAACAAATTGATGATATTATTATAAGTTATTGCTTGATTAATGTTATAACATACAGCTATTGCAGATTCCAATCCAACTCAAGTGTATTAATTGCCAAAGCACTTGAATCAAAATGGAAAGTAAGTTATAAGAACTAATCAAAATGGAAAATCGTTAGTATTGCTGTCACCATGTTTTACGTGATACGCTCATGATGAGTCATGAGCATTGAAATCGAATCAAACAGCTGTTGGGATCACTTGACCATTGAGATGGCCAATTTGGAAAAGTGCAATTGCAATTAATTAAAAACAAAAAAACTTTATTGCGATATTATTATATATGGAAAGGCTATACTTACTAACTATTTTTTTTTACTACTTGTTATTACCAAATCTTAACTGTTGATTTCCATCAATCTAACGGTTATAATTTATTGTAAATTAATAATTAATTAATAAATATGACACCATAAATTACAATCGTTAGATTGACGGAAATCAACGGTTAAGATTCAGTAGTAACAACTAGTAAAAAAAAAAAGTAATATGTATAACCTCTTCCTATATATATATATATATATATATATATATATATATATATATATATATATATATATATATATATATATATATATATATTTCTCAAGCAGTTTGGGATAATTTTATCTCCGGCTAAGAGAGAAGATGGATCAATGGTAATAAAGGAAAAGAGAGAAAAAACGAATCATAACCATTCAAAGGTGAATCAATTAATATAAGGAAATAAATAAACAAAATGACGCAGTTTTGGGGTAGCAGGAGATAAACTTATCTCAAGTTGCTTGAGAAATGTTGTTCCCATATATATATATATATATATATATATATATATATATATATATAAGGTAGGATCCTTTGACACCTCATCTGAGAGCCGTTAGATCAAGAAATATCAACGACTCTGATTTGTAAGGATGTGACACCGTTGATCTTTTTTTATCTAACTTCTCTTAGATGAGGTGTCAAATTTAAAATTTGACACCGGAGTCAAAGGATCTCATATATATATATAAATATATATATATATATATATATATATATATATATATATATATATATATTATCCCTATTAAAACTATTTCACCTAAAAGTTCAACTTAATAAGTGAAGAGTGAAGAACTATTAATAATTTTATATTATATATCTCTAATATATTCCTGCAAGAGCTTTTGAGCATCTTTTTTTTTTTTGTAAGCTAGGTAAAACACACCTTAGCATCTTTGACCTTGAAGTATGAATATTGTATAGTTTCATTTATTTAATTTTATTTTGGGTTGACTTAATTTTACTAAAAAGTGGGGATAATGATGATCGAATTTATAACCCATGATTAAAGAAACTCTAATATCATGATAAATAGTCAATTCAACCCAACAACTAAAGTTTAAGCTGTTAAATGATGATTCTTTACTAATTTTTTATTATATCTATCTAATAATTATGAAAATAAGATAACAAGAGTGACAAAATAAAATGGATTAATTTGGCCTCCGCAGTTTCTATCTAATGATCGAAAATGTTTTCACCTAATTTATTTATAATATTTAGGGAAAAATATTTCTCCAGTCACCGGAGATAAAGTTAGTCACTGAAAATAAAGTTATCTCTATTGAACTTAAAATGACTTCGTCTTGGGTTATAAGATTAAAAAATTTAATAATAAAGAATAACATAAGTCTGTAATATATTAGAATTATAAAAATACCTTGATTTCTGTTCCAAAATGATGTCATTTTAGTTTCACTAGAGATAGCTTTATCTCCGATGATTGTAGAAATCTTTTACCCAATATTTTATCATATTTCAAAATGTTCTAAATGGGTAAAATCCTTTGAGTATCATAATTATTAAAATTAAAGTAGGGATGTATGCTTCACGTTTTTAATGTCACAATCAATGTGGACATAGTTCTCTATATTGGGAGTATTTGGGAGTTGGGACCCTTGATGCATCCTTCAACATCGACTAAAATAATGATGCCAGTTGCATATTATTACTGTAAAATATCTTCTAAGAGTGAAAGAATAGCAATGATGTGATTTTAAGATTAAATTATATGCTGATATATTATTATTAATTAATTAAATATTTGAAGTTAGAAAAGCATCTAAGAAAATGTGAAATATGGGAAGAATGTGCAATATAAACCATGAACATGGATTGGGCGTTAAAGCTCCACGTATCAACACTGTTTATCTTGATGTCGAACCTTCACATATAATAAAGGGGCCGCATACATCTTAATTACGATCTGGTTACGTTTATAATTTTTTTTTTTTTTTATTTACAACAATATATTTCATGAAGTATATATATTTAAAAGTGTATTCCTCAAAATATATAGTTGAGATTGTAAGAGTTATATATAAAATAATTATAAACATAACCCTTTCCCCTAATAGAAAATTAACCTAAGACGTGTTGAATAACAAAAATAAATACATGTTTATTTTAAAATAAAATAAAGAATAATGAATTTTCAAAAATAGTGCTAATGTTTCTAAAAGAATATTAATTATTTCATAGGAATAATATACAGCAAAATTATATTGAAAAGTAAAAATTTATTTTAGATAAATCTTAAAAATAAAATAGTCATTAAGTTCAATTTTCGAAACAAAAAGAATAGAATAGTAATTTTTTTTAAATGATATTTTGGCTTTAGTGTTAAAAAAACATGTTAATCAATTAATACTGTAATAGTGATGACATATAGTCAATTTACAATGAGAAGTGTAAATTCATTTTTAACAAACTTATTATATAAACATTATGATAATTTTTAAAAGATAAGAATGGAACAATGTAATTAAAAATAAAATAATATTAGGTACAAGTTTTGGAAAAAGAAAAAGAAACCAAGCAGTTAAGATAAGAAATTGTAAATTTACTTTTAAAAATTTCCAACAACATTAGGCTGTGATATTGATATAAAATAATCATCAAGCAATAGTAATAATATATATTAAATTTATAATGAGAAATGAATGATTTTTATTAAATATTAAATATTAAATAATCGGTGCATAATAAGACAGCTATCAATAATTTTGTAGTCACTTGAGATCGATTAGCATCATCAATGATTTTTTAGAATTATAATATTTAATGAAAAATAATTGTACGAGTATTTTTTATTTTTTTTTTGGTAAGCTTTTACGAGTATCTTAAATCAAATGGACAGTCCAACGTGTCTTTCAAATTTTTATAAAATTAAAATACCTTTTTAGAAATATAAGTTTCAAACTATAATTTATATAATGATCGATATCTAGGGCCAACATAGTAAAATTATCATAAGATAATGTGTTTTAAGAATTAATCCTCTCGTGTGTAAATTTTATATGATTCGATCATATATAAACTATAAAGTTTATATCTATTTCTTTCTTTCTTTTTTATAGATATTCAATAAGGTTTATAAGCCCCGTTTATTGAGATATTATTTTCTTCTAAATAAAAATAAAAAATCTTTTGGAGGAATTTTTACTCATTCTTTTCTTGCGTAAGCCTACTGATTAAATTTTTATTGTTAAATTATCTTAACATAACCTTTGTTCAGACAAGTCTTATATATAAAAGAATCACAGATATTTGTTATTTAATTTTTAAGTTTTAGATAAGATTTTAAAAATGTGATACAATATAAAAATCAAACCAAATATTGTCAAAAAAGTGTCATCTTTAGACAGAAAAAAGAAGAAGAATAAACAAAACAAAAATAATATTGCTGGTAAAATGGGTGGTGGAGTGAGGGCCTGAGGGAGGAGTTATTATATCCAAATCTACTCCACCAACTTTCTTTAAATAATATAGATAGATATTTATGCCTTCAATTAATTCAATGAGTTGTTAAAATTAAAAACTTGGAAAAAGACACAGTGTGTGTTTATTATAACTCCTTATTTAATTGCTTATTTTTGAAAATATATTTCATTAAATATTTAAGTAAAACTATTAGTTTATTACGACTCGTCACCTACTTAATTTTTAATTAAAAGTTATACATACATTTTGTTATAAAAAAAAAAGTTATACATATTTCATCTGTCTTTTGTTTTGTTTTGTTATATAGGAAATTACTTGTGGTATGGTCACACAGGTCGCTTATTATCTTTCCACGTGTGGTGGAGGGCAATAGTAAACTAAAAAAATTGTCGAACCATTCCTAACAAGCAAAACTCTCTTACCATAAAAACAAAAAATATTTTTTAATTAAATATATTATTATTATGTTTTCATAATAAAATATGAAATACATGTAGGAATGACAATAATTAATAATTTGACGTAAACATATAAAACATCATTTTAAAAATGAACAAAAAAAATTAGGTGATAAGAAATGACAACGGATAAATAGAAATAAAGGTTTTGATTTCTAGTTGTATGTATGAAAAAAGTTTTTTTCACCAAAACAAAAAAGTTTTATTCATAGAGACAAAATTCACTTTGGTAATTTTTTTTTTTTTTTGGTGAAACATTTTGGTAATCTTTATGTCTTGAAAGAATTAATCTTTGACCGTGAACCGAAACATACCTCAGGGAAAAAAAAATTAAGAATAAACAATTTCAAAGACATATTATTATTTCAAAGACATAGTATCAAGAAGATAATTCTTTTGGAATATAGTATTAAGAAGATATTGACTAGTTGAGTTGTTATAGATAAGAAGAAGATATTGACTATGAAATGAAAAAATTAAATAAAAATACATAATAATTAAGGAGAATACATTAATTAAGAATATATTTCTTCGGTGGAACCTATTAAGAAGAAAAAAATGAGAAAAAAAATAATTCTCACCTACTTTTTTATTTATTTTTTGTGTATATATGAATTAAAATTATATAATACCATATGAGGAATGTATTTCCCTTAAATTAGAGAGAATAATCTTTCTTATATTATAGGAGATAAATTTTATCTCTTATACTCACATAAAAATATGTGAAACCCATATTATTTTTCTCTTCTCTTGTCCACACACTTTTAAGTCTATGAAAGAGATAAAATTATCTCCTACAATGTAAACATTAGGGCATGTTTGATACACAATATATGATAAAGTCTGATAGTATAAGATCTGATTGTATAAGACCTGATTAAATTTAAATATTATCCAACGTTTGACATGATATTGTATAAGATAATATCATCAAATATTTGGTAATGTACTATATAATACAAGATAATATAAAAATAAATATTCTTAACAAAAAAATCATTTAATAATGAATTTATATAGTTCTTCCAAATATAGCGGAAGATATTAATTTTATAGAAATCTATTAATTAGTGTGCCCAAAAAATATATAAATTTTTATAAAAAACTCCAATATTTTAAAAATATATATATTGAAAAATTATTTTTTTATTTTAATATATTAATATTAAAATAATGTATTAATTTTTGAAAATTGCATTGACTAATACATCAATCCCTTATCAAGCCTAGTTCTACCTCCTAGACTTGATTAAGTTATACATCATTTTAACGTATAAAGAGATCCTGATATATAAGCTTATACCATACAATAATCACACCAAATAACTAAAAATATCATATATATATATATATATATATATATATATATATATATATATATATATATATATATAGGAAAAAACGTTTCTCAAGCAGTTTATATAAGTTTACTACGGCTGTCCCCAAAACTACGTCGTTTTAATTAATGAAGGGTGTTTATGTAATTTGAGGTGAATTAATGAAGGATATTTTTGTAATTTTATTTATTTTTATATCATATACATTTTACTGAAATACCCTTCATTAATTCACCTAAAATTACATATATATATATATATATATATATATATATATATATATATATATATATATATATATATATATATATATATTACACCAAACACGCCATTGATGCCTAAATTAATAAGTAATTTTAATAAAACTGCTTACCTAAACTCTTATTTTATCATCCTAACTAAGTTATGCAAATTACTTGTTTTGAAAAGTCTATAGGGGCTTTCTCTGATCTACAAAAAGTTGCTTTGTCTTTGTTTTCTCTTTCTGACATTCTCAAGAGCGAGTTTCAGGGTCTTTTGCGATCTTCGTGCTCTTAGTGGTTCCGATTGTTTCTCTTGTTTCAATTTGCCCGCTTCTCACTCTTTCTTTTGGTTTCTCTTTCTTCACATTCCCTCTTCCTCTATTTCGGACCCATTTGAGCCAATCTCTCTTCCATTTCTAGTCAATTCAAATCCTATCCCCATCCTTTGATCTAAAGTTTAGAACTTGCTTTCTGGGTATGCAAGATACTCACACATGCAGTTATGGGGTGCCATCAAAACAACAACTTTGGATGACATCTTGGGTTGCTAACTAACTACTTGTTGTTGTTGTTGTTGCTATTGATTTTGTAATAGAAAATAATAAAAGAAAGGGTTGTGGGGAGGTGCAGTGGATTACACAGATCTGCACTTTATGGCCATGTGTCTATATTCTATTACTACATAAACGAGAGAAAGAGAGAGAAAAGGGGTGATTTTTATTTTTTATTTTTATTTTTAAAAATGGTTTTGCAATTAAAAAAAAAATATCATTCTTATCTTATCCTTACCTTGATTGATGAGGGAAGAAGCTGAGTCACCACCATTTAGCAATCTCAATTTCTGAAAAAGGGTGTAATTGTGTTCTGTTGTGGGTAGTGTAATATTATAGTTCATATCATAACAGATTTGAGAGGCTTAAGGAGGAGTTGGGGATTGTGAAAGGATTTGAATTTTGTTGGTTTTCACAAAAGGGTGTTGTGACGGATTCATCAAGAGAAGAAAGCGGGTGTTCAGGTGGTCTGGAGTGCATTTTGGGCATTCTCAGGGCCCTTAAGATGGGGTCCTGCTTTTCTGCTGAAAGCAGGAGCCCTCACCCCACTTCACCCTCCTCAGCTTTCAGGAAGAACAAGAATTCCAAAAAGAGATTTGGATCAAGAGCCACTTCCTTTGAGTATTGGAGGAATGAGCCCCTTCATAGGATCCCTGGTAGGATCTTCCTCAATGGCTCCACCCAAGTTGCCTCCTTGTTCACTCAACAAGGCAAGAAGGGCACCAATCAAGATGCCATGATTGTTTGGGAGGTTAGATTAGATCTTTTCTCTCTCTCCTTTTTTAACTTTACATTTTTATATTTAGCCAATACACCTATTTGTGTTTTCTTTCTTTTTTAGCTGGTTTTCCAACATTTTTTCTACTTTTGTTCACAACTCAGATCTTATCCTGTCCAAATATTAATGAGATTGGTATACCTCACCTGTGATTTACTACCTTGCCATATATGCACATATGTTGTTTTATGTTGTAAAGAACCTTGTGATACATCATCCCAAAAGTTAGCTCAAAGGGTGGGAGTGCCTGAGGTCTTATAAACTCCACATTAGTTGCACATACAACGAATGTGAGACTATATATCTTAACACGCCCCTCACACGAGAGTCCATTGGGCTTGAAGAGTGGATGATGCAACAGGCCCAACCTACCTACCTGTGCTAAAAGAGTCCACAAGAGAAAGTGGAGGACGGCGAGGCTCTGATACCATGTAAAGAACCTTGGGAGTGCCCAAGGCCTTATAAAGGCCAGATTAATTGCACATACAACCAATGTGTGACTATATATCTCAACATATGTTTTGTATATACACTCATGTAGGTCTTATATTGATCCTTGTATTGTGTTTCCTACTTTCTGTTGATTTGGCTGTAACGTGTCTTGATCAAGCAATACGTTCCCATGCCTTCTTTGCAAAAAATGGTTTTGTACATGGTAGTGGTAGCCACTGATCTTTTATTTACTACATCTTTGGCTATGGATGAAAATCAATGGTTTTGGTTACGTGATTGTGCATTAAGGATCTTATATTTTATTCTGCTGGGTTCACTTGATGAAAGATGATGGATGATTCAAGTCCTTAAAGATCTTAAGATGAGCTTCCCCACCCCTTTAGAGAGTCATATGAATATAGATATTTAGCTAGTGAACTTATCAGAAATTTTGTATTTTCTGATAGCAATTGTTGATGCTTGCCATTTGGTTTTTCTGTTGATTATTGTTTAATAGTGTTTTTGCTGCTTCTGTTTATCATACAATGCAGAACTTTTGTTCTAGACAAGATACAATTTTCTGTGGAGTTTTTGATGGCCACGGTCCATTTGGTCACATGGTTGCGAAAAGAGTGAGGGATTCTCTTCCTCTAAAACTGAATGCCCATTGGGAACCTAGTATGTCTGGTGAGGAAGTCCTCAAGGAGATTAGCGTTAATAATAATGCAGGAAGCATGAACTCAGAAGAGGCCACATTTGTTTCCGCTGATGAGGAATCCAGGGCATCCATTGATGTTGAAGAAATGGAAAAACACCCAGAAATCTTTCAGACACTCAAAGAGTCCTTTTTGAAAGCATTCAAAGTTATGGATAGAGAACTGAAGAATCACCAAACCATTGATTGCTTCTGTAGTGGGACAACAGCAGTAACTCTGGTTAAGCAGGTGTTGGCTTGTAACCTGTCGAATATTAATGATTCTCTTATAGATGACAAATTTTATTAGAATTGTCTGCATGTGAATAATTTCTGACCATAAAAGATTTCGCCTTATTTATAGGGTTGTGATCTTGTTATTGGAAATGTTGGCGACTCTAGAGCTGTGCTGGGTACAAGAGAGAAAGATGATTCTCTTATTGCAGTCCAGTTAACTGTGGATCTAAAACCCAATCTTCCAGGTATATCTCTCATCTTAGAAATTCTTGTCTACTTTGTTCAACAGTGGCATCAGATTGCTGAGCATCTTAAATCAAGCCAAGGAGACTATTAAAATATCATTGCTTTCTTATTTAAGTTCAAATAAATGTAAAATACTTTCACAAATTGTATCTAACCTACCAAAAGTATGACAAAAGTGGAAGATAGTTAAGATCAGTTCCATGAAGAACAGAGTTTAGTTGAAATATGTCCCATTTGTTATGAAGTTGTCTCTATCATGCGAGGCTTTCCTAGAAATATTTTTCTCCCACAATCATGTGCTGATGTACATGCATATGCATTTTCTTGATGCTATAGGAATGATGTGAAGGGCCGGCTTGGCTCAGTGATAAGCATGCTTACCGTGATGTCCAAGGTCCCGGCTTCGACTCGGTCTCTCCGCAAAAGTGGGGGTAAGGCTTGACTCGTATGTCCTTCCCCAAACACTCACGAGTGGGTATTGAACTGGGTCGGCCCTTTTATAGGAATGATGTCTGCATATGTCCAAAAATTTCAGTTTGTGCTTCAAACATTATAGTGAGATATGACACTTCTGCTCTTCTAGTTTTTGGAACCCTTTTATATCCCCATTCAAGTGGAGTCCTTATTCACTTTTGATTGGAATTTTTTTGTTGTTGTTGTAAGCTTCTACTCTGCTCCTTCTTTTCTCAGTTCTATTGTGTGCAAAACACAAAGGGTATTAGAATAAATTGTGTTATTCTATCAAATATTTATGTGTTAAACGGCAGATAACACAAAAATTTTAATTCTATGCATTGGCCATCAAATAGCTGACAACACAAGGAATTGTCCACTCCCTCAGCTACTTGTGCTATACTGTTCTGTTTTATTGTCCCTCAATATGCATCAAACACATCCTAAATGATCACTGAACCAGGACTGATCAGTTTTAGAAGTTATAATTTATTTCTTCATTGAAATTTATTCTTATGTGATAATATGGGCATATTCTTGATCGTGTGTAAATTTATGAAGTTATTGGAAATTATAAATGGTCCAAGTAGTACCCTAACAACACGAGATGTGAGACACTAGGCTTATTAGTGGACAAAGATACATGCTTTTGCATAATTAATCTACATATTTACGTGAAATAATGTTGAATGGATAGAATTTTACATCTGTTATTCATGGTTTCTGTCTAAACATACTATGGGGAAAAGATTTCAGCTTATCTATAGCTTTGTTTTAAGTTGGCATAGTTCTGTACTGCTATTTTTCATGATGAGTCATGTGTGCGTATTGTCCACAAGTCTTCCCTTATTTATTTTCCTCTTTTACAGCCGAAGCAGAGAGAATTCGCAAATGTAAAGGACGTGTTTTTGCACTTCAGGATGAACCCGAAGTTGCTCGAGTCTGGTTGCCAAATAATGATTCCCCCGGCCTTGCCATGGCAAGGGCGTTCGGAGATTTTTGTCTTAAAGATTTTGGTCTGATATCTGTTCCAGAGGTATCATACAGAAGACTCACCGAGAAGGATGAATTTGTTGTCTTGGCAACAGACGGGGTAGGAGACCTTACTTGTAATTGCAATTAAAATCTTTTCCATTTTACTTGAAGTGAAATTGCCTTTAAAGTAAGCAAATGAGGGTCTATCCACCCTTGAATTTGTGTAGATCAAGATCATAAAGGCCAAATCCCGGTGCTCAAGATTCCTTGACTTGCAAGGGTAGGGATATGAGTCGATTACACCCAGCCTTACTCTTGCATGGGGTCTCCCAGACTCGAACCCGTGACTTTCTGGTCACAAGGAGCCACTTTACCGCTACTTAGATTAAGATCATAATGCGCTTTAAATTAAATGAAGGATAGATGTATCCGTACTTGCTCACTTAAGAGAAGCCTTGTTGTTTTATTTTTATCTCATGTTTGGTGATATTTGTTTATGGCAGATTTGGGATGTGCTATCAAACAAAGAAGTGGTAGACATCATAGCAGCCGCGCCAAGACGGTCCACAGCGGCTCGATCACTGGTTGAGTCAGCAGTTCGAGCTTGGAGATATAAATATCCAACTTCCAAAGTGGATGATTGTGCTGTGGTTTGCCTCTTTCTGGACTCAAACATGGAACAACAAATATCAAGTGCTTCCCATGCCAAGTCCAAAGAGCAGGCTAGTTCAGGGATCCAAGTCAACGGGGATGACGTGGAAGAAGTTTCTGGACCTAATGTTCTGGTAAGGTCAGGAACTTGCAGGGCAAGCAATGGTACTAGTAATGAAGAAAGCAATGAAGAAGAAGCGTGCAAGGAAGAAGAGGAGATAGATGCTGAGTCAGAAAAAGAATGGTCTGCTCTTGAAGGAGTATCTCGTGTAAACACATTATTAAATCTTCCAAGATTTGTACCTGACAAAGAAGACAAGGATGCTGCTGGAATCAGAAAACGCAAATGAAATGAAATGAAATGATTCAAGGATGGAATATTATTGAGTTGGTCCTTTACTTTTTTCTTTTTCTTTTTTTCTCTCCATCATTATTATAGAATATAGATACATACATTTTTCTTATGTTGTTCTTTTCACATTTATTTCTAGTTTATATAACCTTGTTCTTCCACCCATTGTTTTGGTCTTAAATTTGAAGTGGAGAGGATGGCCGGGCTATTTTAGTGAGTCTGGAAATAAGTCCTTCCTCTCTCTCTCTTGTGTGCTTAGATTTTTTGTAAAAAACAAACTCTTCATCAAACATTAATATTTTATTTTATTTTTTTTGGATAAAGGGTTTACTTTTTTTTCTATTGGCAATTTCTAACGTGGTTCCCGTGTTTGTGTGTATATTATTAATTTATCATGCTGTTGATGAGGGACAAGGGAATTGTGATAACGATGCGGATAGTGGTTGGGTTCAAAAAAAATCAAATGGAGTGGTCTTTATATTTTAAGCTTTTACATCTTTCTTTTTCATTTGGCAATTAATGTTGTGTGGTCTTGGCCGGTGCCAGCAGTAGCCAGTAACTCATGCATATGGATTGATAATTGTGGGGGTGGTGTTGCCTCTGCCAGCGGGATGCTGATGCACTGTGTTACATCGATATTCCGATATGTTCACTTTTAGAAATATTAAATTTTGACATATTAAGCCATATTTTGATATTAAATAATGGGTAAAGGGTCTGTCAGGTCACTGGAGATAAAGTTATCTTCGGTAAACCAAAACGATGTCATTTTAGGATGGAAATTAAGGTATTTTTGTAATTCTAATATATTGCAGGGTTATATTAGTCTTTATCATCGTAAATTTTTAATATTATAACCCAAAATGACGTCGTTTTGAGCTCACTGGAGATAACTTTATCTTCAGTGATTGGAGAGATATTTTTTCCTTAAATAATATTTATAATTTATATAATATATATTATATTTAATATTTAATAATTTAATAAAAAAATAATGCTAAATTTATAATATCTATTTTATAAAAAAATATAAGATATCTTAAATATTTATATTAAATTTAATAAAATAGTAATCATAATTTAATAAATCTAATAGTTTGAACTAAAAGCTCAACGCAATCTTATATATATATTTATATATATATATATTTACGACGCATGTTGTATATATGTATATATATATATGACATGATATATGACACCATAAGCATTACAGTATTCATAAACATATGCATTAATGCACACAAAAGGAATTTCTTCATGTTTCAAAAGGGAAAAAGTAACCAGCTTCTATATATATCAAGGAAAAAATGTGTGTCATTTTAAAGGACGTAAAGTTGTGTCATTTCAAGAGAGAATAAGAGATAGATAAAAGAGGAGAGAGTTGATAAAAAAATAAAGGTGCGGGTCCCACCTCTTTATGAGAGTGAAAAAATATAAATTGTGTCATTTAAAATGATAAACACTTTTCACATATACCAATTTAGAACCAAAAAACGAAACCCGATTCGTGATTCAAGTTGCCAACAAACACAAAAAGTAACACAACTGTAACCGCTATGCATGTATATTTATTGTATACACAACAAACACAATTTGTTCATGCATTTTTACTTATATTGGTTTTCCTTCCAACCAACGGCTGTAAAATTCCAGTGCCTCCAGTGGCTTATATTCCGGCACGGTGTGTCCAGCTCCCTGCACCATTCCACCAGGTACCAAACCCAAGTATCAGTAAATTATGTAAGAAAATGAAGGCTACACCTTCATTTGAATCCATTAAAATAATTGGTTTGAATTGCATTTAAATAAAAATAAAATAAAATCACTTAATGAACTTAATTAATAAAATTAATTAGTGATCATCATATCAATCTGAAAGTTTAGTTGAATGGGATACGTTAGTGTAGTGTATTTTATGACTCACCTTGACTGTGAGGAAGATGAGGTTGTTCTCGTACCCTTGTAAGTACCTGCAGCAATTGAAAGAGCAAAGACATTTCAATTGAGCAGAATTCATGATTTTTTTATTATTATATGATTCATCGGTTGATCAATTACTCAACTACTTCGATTAGAGCCAGATAGGACTACATGGGTGGGTAAGCTATATTAGACCATTAATTAAGCTAGAACAACCCTTTAGTAGTTAATTCATGTGTTTTGTGATTCAGAATTTATGTTTTTAAGTTTATATGGTATGCATATTCTTTTTTATCGCTGCCTCCAACATGTTGATTGGGACCATGAGATCACCTTTCAAAAGCTAGCTCAAAGGGTAAGAGTGCTCAAAGCTTTATAAATCTCACACTAATTGCCTACACAATTAACGTGAGACTCCTAACATTGCCACCCCTGTAAGGTCGACGTCCACAACGACTTGCACTCTGACCCGATGGTAGCCCTTTCCCCTTTTAGACGGCTTCACTCACCTATCAGTATTCAGTGCCCAAAGACATCTTAATCCAACCTATAGGGAGCCTTTTCTGTGGCCTCAACTCTCAATGAAAGCATCAATTGATAGGGACTCATGGGATCACCACCCCAAAAGCTAACTCAAAGAGTGGGAGTGTCTAAAGTCTTATAAATCCTATTGCCACCCTCTTTAAGGCCGACGTCCACGGCGGCTTTCACTTTGACCCGGTGGTAGCCCTTTTCCCTCTGGAGGGCTTCACCCACCTATCAGGTAGCCCTTTCCGCAATCCGACTCTCAACGAAAGCACCAAATGATAGGGATCTATGGGATAAATGCATATTTGCTAATTGAAAAACTTTACAAAGATAAGTGCTAGAGCATTATTAGGTTGAGGAATAATGAGACTGGGAGAGCATTAATGTACCCAGCAACTTGGTTATTAGAGCTCCATGGCCTCCATTCATCCATTATCTTATATCCCAGAGATCGTGTCCAAGCCTCACTTCCAGTAAATGGCACACACATGTCATGGTCACCACTGCCATGATCATCATCATACATGAAATAATGAAGGAGGATAAGAATTAAAACAATTAAGATTTATGTAATTCCTTTGACAAAAGTAATTATTAATTATGATCCAATATTATTCAAATTCAAGATTGTGGTTGACACCTGAAAATAATTGCTCGATAGCCCATCATGGTTAGATTCTTGTGGTAAGGAATCATGCTTCCAGCATTGTGAACATACTCTATCCTTATGGTGCATAATTCCCACGAACCCGCCACACTTTCCTGTGCTTATAAATTAATATTTATGACCTTAATTGTTAAATATTGAATCATACTAATTAATAATAGTAATTACCTACCCTCTCAGCATGAATGGCTTTCCTCACTTCACCATTGTTTAGCCATGAACTTGCTACTTCATCACTCTGCACTTTGCCAAATCAAACATACAGAATTATATCATTTCATTTTTTTTTATTTAAATTTTAACATAAAAGTTTATATTAGAGAAAGGCACACCCCATTGAGTATTTATGATAGAATTATGTATTGCCTACTAAAAAGGGAAAACATATCATTTTATTTTAACTATCACCTATTAATTATATAGATTCATCATTGTCATGTCTTCACATTTAAATCATAAAAAAAATGTTACACATGAATCATGATATATATAAAGGGTTTTATTTTTCTTTTGTTGCATGAGACAAGTTGTCTCATGCAACACACAAAAAGTGAGTGAGACCCACTAAAAAGGAAGAGAGAGAAAATAAAAAAGCGGATCCCACCCATTTTTTATGTGTTGCATGAGACAACTTGTCTCATGCAACATAAGAAAAATAAAACTCATATATAAATTATCGATTGATTGTTAAAAAAAAAAAACTATTGATTGATCAATTACTTACAACACAGTCTACATGTCCGGTTTTAGCCAATTGGGGCCATAATGTAACAAGGCCATCTTTGACTGGTGCTCTAAAGGGCCAAGCTCTACCAAACATCCTCTTCCTCACTTTGAGAGGCCTCTCAGTAACCCCTAATTGCTGGAAACTCAGTGGCAAGCTTGCATTTCCTTTGGCTGTTGCAGCATCAGGATCATGGTAACATGGCTCTAGTATATTGTACACGTTAAGCCCATCAATAGCCTGGTAACATATATAGCAGCCACCATGCACCCAGCAACAAAGAAACAATAAAGTTATTGTTATTATTGATGTCGGAGAAATATAATATAAAAGGGAAAAAGAGTTCTCATGTTGTAGGAGAACCCTTTCTCATGTTACTGAGAGTTCGTTTTGCGTGCAATAATTTTTTTTTTGTTTTCTTTCTTTTTTATGTGTGGGCCCCACTATAAATTTGAGTGTGTAGGAAACTTTTCTCCTCTCCAATAACATGAGAAATACATTACCCAATATAAAAACTATTAAAGGATAGAGGGAGGATATTCTTACTATCAAAATTTTTTACTACTAACTTACTACCTATTTAATCACCATTGAATCAAAGAAAGAGAATGTTAAACTGTTTTTGAAAAAAGAGAAAATATTGATCCAATGGTGATTAGATAGGTAGTGAGTTGGTAGTAGAAAATCTTGATAATAAGAATATTCCTCCTCCAAAGAATATACATCACTTATATGCTTAAGATTTTGGTGAGATGGTTGCTTATCATAGTATTTGACTCAAGATGACCTATAGTCACGAGTTCGATATTGCTTCAACAAGTCTGATATTATATTTCAACCCAAAATATTGAGTGACGGGTCTTTTAATGATTTTTATATTATATCTATGGAAGAAACTGAAACCAGTCATGCTGCAGTCTTCTCATTTTTTATGAATATCTCACCCTATCAACTTTTTCGATGTTCTTATAGCATATATCATCACCATCCTCAGAGTAACTGTAGTACTTTCCTTTGCAAGAAGCTTCTAGCTCCTGCAAATTATAATTAAAGTGCATAATAATAATAATAATAACAATAATAATAATATTAATAGGTCAGTTTTTGGTTTTTAAAAGTCAAAACCATATATATAGAAATAAAATTAAAAATGGATTAAAGTTGTCATTGACGAATTAAATATTTATTCAAAGCACCTCATAGAGACTGTCGGATATGAGACCCATCCCGTGCACAAATGGGATAAGAGCATTACCGTCAATTATTTCGTCCGTGACTCCATTTCCAACCATGTAACCCTACACATGAAAGAAAAGTCAAAGATAATTAAGCAACGGTGTATACATTAGCTTCCTCTAAGCCCAATTTTTTTTTTAAAAAAAAAAAAAAAAATGTATAAAACATGCATAGAGTTCCCAAAATTAATTTAAGAGTAAAGCCTCTTTTGATCCTTAATAAAAAAATACAATCCTCACTTTCGTTCCTTATAAAAAAAATTCATATTTTGATCCCTCTATAATATCAGTTCTTTGAAAATATGATTCCTCAGAAATTCAATAAAGGCATAATTTAGTCCCCAAAAAATGATTAGTATCGGTATTTTTTTTATAAGGGACAAAAATGGGGACCGTATTTTTTGTTAGGGACTCAAGAGAGACTTTACTTTTAATTTAAGGTATTTGTTATAGGTTGAAAAATGTTAGCAACGCATTTATTGATGTTTTCTTTTAACACGTTCTTTGTTCTAAGGAAAATTTAATCTAAAATTTTCTGACTAACTTGATTCACTTTATATTACTAAGGTTTATGCGAAATTCCACTTAATTAACAATAAATAAAATTTCTAAAAACAAAGAGTGTAAAAAAATGTGTTAATAACTTTTCTCTTGCTAGCTTTCATATTATACAGATCATAGAAATATTATACCTTAAAATTGATCACGGGCTTTCTACCACTCCGGATTCCTGGCATGGTATATATATATAAATAATTTGTGCTATAATAATGATCTTATAAATATAACAAGTTGGAACTAAATTAAAATGCATATTAATATTGATATATACCTTTAACAACTTCAAAAGCTAGAGTGGGCACATAAACTCCAGCATAAGACTCCCCAGAAATATAAAATGGATTAGCCAGGAATTCCGGAAATTGCTGAAACCACTGCCAAGAAAAAAATAGAAAAACAAAAATATATATAATTTTATTTATTACTATTATTATTTGGATTTATCATCTATCATTTAACATGACAACAACAAATTTCCTACACACACAACATTTTGTGGGGCCCGCAGCAAAAAAAAAACAACTACGCAAAATTGGCCTTTGGTGAATACTTGTTGTGTTGTCGGATAAATATCTATAACATAACATAATGCCACTTTTGCCTACAACATTATACGGGTCCATAACAATTACTATTATTATTTATTCCATGCTTCTCTATGGATAATTGTGACAAACTAATTAACATGAAGATTGGCGTATATAATAAACATTTCCAATGGAATGGTATACGTACGTAATAACTACTTGGGTTAATTTGATCCTATTGTTAATCATAGTTCCAATTCTAACGTTAATTGGATCTATTTCAAATGGTAATAGCTTCTCTTGGAAGTACCTTTAAGAGGAAAGCATGGTTATCAGACGCAGTTTGTAGGTCACCAGTAACATATTTGCTTGAGTTCTTCGAGTAAGAGAGACCTACACCAGCGGGAGAATCCAAATATATAATGTTGGAAACCTGAAATTAAGATTAATAAAGATAACACATATAAAGGTACTGTTAAAATGTAATTCAAATAAATTAATTTTTTTTTACCAAAAAAAAAAATGTAATTCAAATACGCATTCAAGAATAATAAATGTAAGTGAAATGCGTTTGTTGGTGGAAATAAAATGCAAACTAAAAAAATAACACAATAACTAACATTAAGTTATTAACTATATTTTTAAACATTTAAAATTATTGGAAATATTTTCATTATTGTCTTTTAAACAAATGTAAGATTGTGTCATTCTAAAAAGAGAAGAGAAAGAGATTAAAGGAGGAGAGAGAGTTGGCAAAAAAAAAATAAAGGTATGGGTCCTACCTCTTTGTGAGAGTAAAATGATATAAGTTATGTCAATTAAAAGGATAAACACTTTTCCCTTAAACAAATGAGTTGGTAAGTTAAAAAGTTATTACGCTCGACATTTCGATATCAATGCAATCCAAAAACTAAGAAGATATTTTTTATATACACATAGACACTTTAATTTAAATTCTCCTACGACATAAGATTTATTTTTCCCATACACATAGACACTTTAATATTTGCAGATAACTTATATATATTTTAACTTCTAAAATGACGATGTCATTTTGGGTTAAAAGATTAAAAAGTTATAATGATAAATACTGTTATAAACTTGAAATAAATTATAGAGTTTTCTGCAGTAAGTCCAATGCGACGTCGTTTTGGGGCAAAAATCATGGTATTTTTGTAATTTTAATTTATTTCAGGGTTATAATAGTCTTTATCTTTATAATTTTTTAAAATTTTAATACCAAAACGACGTCGTTTTGGGAATAAATGCAGATAACTTATCTGCATTAACTGCAGAAATATTTTTCCCTAAATTATAATTACAAAAATAACTTGATTTACGCCTCAAAACAATATCTTTGTGGACTCAATGAAAATAACTTATATGCATTCACCAATGAATAGATAAAAATATAACATGATTGATTTCCGGGTATCACGTTCTTAACCTTTGACCAGCTGTAAGGATTTGTATGCAAAGTGGGAAGATTCCCTTTTGTTTTAGGAGCCTCAAAGTTGAATGGTCCTGCATGCATTAACATATAAATTAGGGACAATTAATATGTGCCCATACCGTAGCAGTTGAAGATTAAATTTGATGAGAGTGACATATATATAATTAAAGATAAGTATACCATGCTCATAAACAAAGCCATCGAAGCTGGAACACCCAGGTCCACCATTCAGCCATAGAACAACCGGATCCTTCCTTGGATTTCTTTCTGAACTAACAAAGTAGTAAAAAAGGTTCTTCCCACTCTCATAGTTTCCATCAATACTTATATATCTGAACTCAATAATTAATCCCAACATCATGTACGAGAAGAAGAAGAAGTGTATTATCATTGTGCGTTATCAATGGGCTAAATATGAAACCTAAACCACATATCTCAAGATCATATTTTAACTCAAAACATCTTTATATATATATATGGGAAAAAAATTTCTCCAGTTAATGCAGATAAGTTATCTGCATTTATTCTCAAAATGACGTCGTTTTGGTATTAAAATCTTAAAAAATTATAAATATAAAGACTATTATAACCCTTAAATAAATTAAAATTACAAAAACACTATGATTTCCCCCCCAAAACGACGTCGTATTGGACTTACTGCAGATAACTTATCTGCAGTAACCGCAGAAAAAGCGAACCCTATATATATTGGAAATGATTCATCTACAAATTTATTTTACAAATTACATTAAGTATGACCCGTCATACACTCTTGATTAGTGTATGACCGGTCAAAGATAGTGTAGTTTGTTAATAAAAAAGTTTGTAAATATAACTTTCCCTATATATATAATCTTTACTTAGTTTATTACTAAATCCTAATCAACGTGTGATCTTATTATTAATTAGAGGTGGCAAAGTGGGCGCCCCGCCCCGCCCCGCCCCGCCCCGTCCCGTCATCAATCCGCCAAAAAGTCAGCCCGCCCTGCCCCGCTTTTGAAAGTGGGCTGAAAAACTCAGCCCGCCCCGCCCCGTTTGGCGGGTTAAGCGGGTTGGCCCGCCAACCCGAGCCTATTTTACACTGACCCGCCTCGGCCTGCCCATGCCCGCCAAAAAATGAGCCCGGCCCGCTTTTGAGACGAGTTGAAAAACTCAACCCGCCCCGCCCCGTTTAACTGGTGGGGCGGGTTGGCCCGCCGAGCGGAGCCCACTTTGCCATCTCTATTATTAATCACTTACACTTGAATTTTCAATAAGATAATGTGTTGCGTACCCGGAGTAGTGCTTGGAGGGGAATTTGCCTTCAAAACCAGGGAGCTGTGTGATGAGAGAGCCTGGAGGGGCAGCTTCAACAAAGATCCAATGACCCAACAAAAGCATGCAGAGTGATAGAGCGCAATCCACTAGTAACTTGTGATTGGCCATGACCATTGAGCTAATTCCTCACTCAATGATGAAATAAAGTAAGGAGCAAGTCATATATATATATAAGTGTGAGATGTGTATAAATATTTTAATGAAATTTATGTATAGGAAAGGTGAGGAAGGAAAATACCACGGTATTGCAAGAAAGCTAATAAGAAGAAAAAAAGCATGTAAGTGGAAGTGAGCATCACATTAGGGAGAGAAAGTGTGTTTGATCTTTAAGTAAACCTAATGGGGGATGACTATACCTTTTTGTTCTTGACTTAGAGACAATTGGAATCTCAAAGGGACCGTGTTCAGTACTTTATGATGGCAGAATAAATAGTTTTTTTTTAGATACAATGATATGAATTGAACACATAATCTAATACAAACTACTCAAATATTTCACCATTAAATTAATTCTAATGACCCGGAAGAAATAGTTTCGAAGGTTATGGAGAGCACTAGATATTATTAGAATTTATGATGTAAATTTATTAAAAACATGATTTTAAGAAATTATTTTTCATTCAAGAGATGTATGCATATGGATATTGCATTATTAAAAAAAAAGAACTCAATTATCACCACAGTGCTTTATTAATTTATCTAAATACTTGTAATTCATTATAGGATACGAGTTTTTAAGAAAATTAACTATATTACACAAGCTATATATCATACACCAAAACTATGAAAATGAAACCATTAGAAGTAATATATACATCCAGAGAGAAGAACTAGAGATCGATTTGTAAATATCAAACCCATGAAAGGGATTATGGACAGAAAATTGGTGATTTAAAAGAGAGAGAGGGAGAAATATGCTACTATCAGGCTAGACTATCATATCAAGTGAATCCGACAACACGTCTCAACCCAAGCTTTAAGGCTTTGAATTCATAAATCATTCCACTTATATACATTATACTTAGCCCATTATCAATCAAAAAAGAATTCATCATACTTGAATATTCCAACAGCTACAAATAAAACAAACAAATAAATCAAAACCCCATCACTTTCTTTAAAAAAAAAAAAAAAAAAACTTCATGTCTAAAAATTCTTAAAGAGAGGGTGGAAAAAGTAATGAGTGTCTCGATCAAGGAAAAAGAGGATATTGTTGTTGTCAAGAAGCTTCCTAACTCATACGATGCGAATAATAATAAGAAAGAACCAAGGGGTAAAAAAGTAGGTTTGGAAAATTATTTACGAAGACTCATGAGCCCAAGTCAAACAAATTAAGAGAAAGCAATTGGCTGGCTATTGACTTTGATTAGTCATATCATGGCCAATGATATGTTATTGTACACACAACACATTAATTAGTATATAATATTTTCTTAATTAACGGAATAATGGGATGGAATGGAATTTAATCTGAAGACGCCGGTGATAATGGAAGAGAGAAAAAAGGAGAATCATAATTATTCAAAGGTGAATCAATAAATATAAGGAAATAAATAATTAAAACGACGTAGTTTTGAGATGGCCGGAGATAAACTTATCTCAAGCAGCTTGAGAAATGCTTTTCCCTATATATATATGGAGAAAGATATTGTAACAACCAAGTTGTGTTACTATCATGTTACTACCAATCAATATCACTGTTAGATCGATTATGTTGATCCAACATTTATATTTATTTACATCTTTGTATGGTTATGATTTTCCATATTTAAAATGAAAGCATTAAATATGGAAAATCCTAACCAGACAAAGGTGGAAATAAATATAAAAGGTTAAATTTGGAAAATCATGACCATACAAAGATAGAAATAAATATAACCATTGGATCAACATAATCGATCTAATGGTGAGATTGATTGGTAGTAACATGGTAATAACACAACTTGGTTGTTACTATATCTTTCCCCTATGTATATATATATGGGTTTCAATCTTTATATGAGTAGGAAATTTTTTTTTTCATGTTATAGACATATCTTGTGTGAGGTCACATCTATTAAAATAAATACTATCTGAAAATCGAAGGGTCACGTAGTAGAAAAATAATTCTCCTACAATATGAAAAAATATTTTTCATATATATATATATATATATATATATATATATATATATATATATATATATATATATATATATATATATATATATATCAATCAATCAATCAATTTTGCTATTCCGGCGGACATGTTTTGCGTATTGTTATACCGTATGTTATGCGCTCAGAGATACCGTAAAATCAGGTATGTATTTAGCTTATAGCCAATATCCAATTGCGCACAAGCAATAGGCTTATAACCAAGACGTGGGTGTGCGCGCAGTATTGGCAGTAATTGTAAACAGATTAAAAATGTGTACATAAGGTCTTTAGCCTCTTATTTATAAGGATTTGTGAAGATCTCCCAACTGCAGTATGATTCAGCTTCCTTACTGTTGAAATAAAGATTTTATCCCAAATATCTTGTTTAGTATTGTTAGGATAATTGGTTATTTATCTTTTGATGACTTCTAAGATGGATAGTTAGGATATGATACATATCCATAACAAATTTGATTCTTCGCCCTTCAACCTCCATTCAAGTTGCTCGCCAGTGCAATCTACAGTTACGCACTTATGCTGCTCATGACTAACGTGACCAAAGGGCACTTAGGCTAAGGAAAATACTAGTGACCTGCAAATGGCGCAAACGCAATTAGTGGGAAATCAATGATGGCGTTGATTTCAATGAATCGTGCGTTTTGGTGGGTCTTTCCTCCTCGACTTTTCACAAATTCATTCAAAGATAATAAAAAGAGACCAACGTGGTTCTCATTTTTTTTTTTCAATTCACTTTTTATGGGTGGTTGATATATAATGGGAATATAGTTTTTTTATCTTATATGAGATAAAATTATCTTATACAATATATAAAAAAATATATGAAACTCATAAAAAGAAAAGAGAGAAAATAAATAAATGAGTCGCATTAACTTTTTTATGAGTGAGATAAAATTATTTCATGGAGAGATTATATATTTGTATATAATTAATGGGTTTTATATTTATTATGTTGTAGGAAAAGTGGTTGTGTAATGTTATAAAGATTCATTTTACGTGCCATGTTTTTTTCTTTTAAAATGTGTGGGTCCCACAAAATGTTGTGTGGGTAGAAGAGTTTGTTGTATTATGTTAAAGAATAAAATGAAAACCATAATTAATACTTGGTAACGTTATTGCGTTAGTACTATTACTTGTCCTTCCACTTTCAAAAGTTCACACCCACTCACGCTAGAGTTGCTACTTGCTATTTAACAAGACTTTATTTACATAATGCCTCGCCATGTCTACAGATTCCAAATTCCATTTTAGTATGTGTCTTCTTAATCCTTGTATAAAGGAATGAAAAAGAATCAATTTTGAACGGTTATGGATTTAGAACCAAATGCGTATCTACAAGGCGTGTAATATGTTGATTTAGGAATGCTCAAAGCAGCATTGGTATCTTTTGGAATATTCAAATGTGATGAGTGTTACATTGATTGACACTGAGCTAAGTGAAGTGGATGTAAATAGGAGACCATAAACCCAATGCCTTAAATTTTTAGGTTGAGATATGGTGTGGGACTAGCTTAGCCCATTGATTGTGGTCCCTCGTTATGGGCTTCGTTTGGGCCTTGACAATAGTATCAGAGACGGGTTGGGCTTGGACTAGCCAGGTGTACGATTGGGCTAGCTTAGCCCATTGATTGTAATCCCCCCGCTATAGGCTTCGCTTGGGCCCATCTGACAATGATATCAGAGCTGGGTTGGGCTCGGACTAGCCAGATGTTTGGCTAGAAGGTAAGTTGAGTACTTTGGGCCTTGAGTTCAAGTGTGATGAGTAGTCACATATTGGTTGGTATGAGCTAAGTGAAGTGGATATAAGTTGGAGGATTCATGAACCTAATGCCTTAAGGTTTTGGGTTGAAACATGGTATTGGACCCATTTGCTATGGTTGGTGTAGCTTAGCCCATTGATGGTGGTCCCTCGCCATGGACTTCCCTTAAGCCGACCAGACAGTATAGACTAAGGCTCAATATAAGTTAACCAACTGCTAAGCAAATGTCTCTGCAATGGGGGAAGGTGTATTTTGATTATAGTGGTTCTAAATCTCACTAGAGTAATAGCTCATGAAGGTATATAAAATAATATGCCTTTTTGATGAGAGAAGAGAGGTATTTATAGGGGAGTGAATCAGTGGCTGATCCAGAAAAATCTCTCTATATCCGCATATTTAGTGGCGGGGGTTCGAGGACAGAGCCTCCGAATTTTTTTTTGTAAAAAAAGTTTAAATTAGCGCTTGAACCCGCTAATCTAGTTGCTTCCAAAGGATGAAGAAATTATGGGAATGGATACGTGACAGGGGAGGAAGAATAAGTTTTCTCTCTAATCAATTTGCGTTGCTATGTTATTTTAATCATCTCCATACATTGCTTCGTTGCTAACTAATATAAGAATAAATATCTTTTTTGGTCACTAACAAAAAATTCGGTCCCTACTTTAGTCCATTATGAAAAGAAATTGACACTTGGTCCTTATGAAATTTAAAGTGGACCATTTTAGTCTTTTTGAGGGACTAATGTAGGTCTTTTCTGAATTTGTGAAAATCACGATTTTAACTAAATTGATTCACTTTGAATTTCTTAGGGACCTCCTCGAGACTAATTTTTGGTAATGGACTAAAGTGGGGACCATATTTTTTGCTAGGAACTTAAAATGATATTTACCCCTAATATAAATATTGAACCAAGAGAGAAATAAGAACCTACATGGCTAAAAAAAAAAACTAAAATCCAAAATTTTATATCCGCACTTGTGGACATATGTGCCCACCTGGGTCCGCCAGTGGAGTGGATACTCCCTAGGCATGGGAAAAAGAGGGGACATAGTTATACCACAGCTAGCCTTGCATTGCCTTTGTTGTAAGGCTTTTTGCACTCATTGTTAGTGTATGATGGCAGCAGTGCAGGAGGGAGGAGATCCCTTATGATAAAGCTCTATGGCTCATCATGGTATGCTCGTCGAAATAGATTTGATTTTGCTTATTCATTTATTTAATTTCGTAACATGCATTTAATTTATTTTTGCTGCTGACAAGTAACGAAGCACGGACACGCTAATTTTTGTAAAAATTGTGTCGGACACCAGCACGACACGTGGTCAACATTTTGGGACACGTGGTTAACTCTTCGACACGTAGACAACTTTTTCTGACACGCATCCGACACATTTTTTTTGAGTCTTAATTTTATATTATTAACTAAACATAAAAAAATAATTCATAAGTCAATTTTTTTCTGTTATGAAATCTGACATGAAAAATTAACAAGGTACGAGAAATTATTTTTGTTTATATTTATGTTATGAAATTTGAATATTTGATTAGTTATATGACTTATCATGGGCTGTTATATGTATTAAATTTAAATTATTATATATATTAAAAATATTATTTAATATCAAAACGTGTCCCAACGTGTCGAAATATGACATTTTTTAGAATTAATGTGTCGGCGTGTCGTGTCGTGTTCCGTGTCCTATGTCCCGTGTCAGTGTCGGTGCAACATAGGTGACAAACATTGGTTGTAGACTTGTAGTTGCATGAATATATGAGTATCAGACAAAAAATGGTATTCAACACAAAAATACTCATCCAACAAAAGATAAAAAGAAACATCTTAGGTGAGGAAGAAACCAAAGCAGCTTCCTTTAAACTAGGGATGTGCATGGAGTAGTTCGGTTCGGTTTTTGTCAAAAACCAAACCGAACCGGTTTTAAATGGTTTGATTTTCAAACAGAACCGGTTTTTTATTTTAAAATCCGATTTTAATTTTTTCAAACCGGTTTGAAACCGGTTTCAAAACCAGTTTATGGATTATAACCGGTTTTGATTAAAAACTGATTTTGAACCGATTTTAATTTGATAACCGGTTTATGATTCAAAACCGGTTTTGAATCATAAACCGGTTATCAAGTTAAAATCGGTTTTATAATAAATTTAAGGGTAAAATGTGTGTCATTTTAAAGAATGTAAGGTTGTGTCATTTTCTTAAGTAAAAATGGAGGGCCTAGCCCAGAAAAATTAAAGAGACAGCTGATGCATGTTTAAGGACACATGCTCCATCAGCAGGTACTTATTTTTTTACGAGAGTGAAAGGATATAAGTTGTATCATTTAAAAGAATAAACATTTTTCCCTAAATTTAAAACTGATTTTTGATGAGTTATGCTATTTTTTAAAATTAAAATAAAAAGTATCTTTATATATGCTAAGCTTCCTAGTAAAGTAGAAGAAGCAACGACAAATCCAACGTCATTTTGCCTTTGCAAACAGCATACCTCAGAACAATCAAGAAAACGATGTGCCGTTTTCCTTCACCGCATTATTATTTCCAGAGTTACCGTGACAGTTTGAAACTTCAGCGTTCTCACATTGGAGTGTGACCACGCAGAAACAAAAGAAATGGATATGGTTTGGTTATCCAACATATCCAAACCATTTGATAAATGGATAACCAAACCACATCCAAAATTAAAAATGGATATATTTTTGAACTTGTTTTAAAAAAAATTGGTTTTTTAATTTGATTTGATTCAATTTTCAAAGTGATTTGGATCAATTGGATATTTTGCACGTCCCTACTTTAAACCAATTGCGAGCAACAAACCAAAGCTTGAAAATTTATATTCAGTCAGGCTTTATGGAATCGACCTAGCTAGAGTTTTGATATATAGCCAAATCCAGTTGTTTATGCCTGTTGTATACTGTAAGAACCTGCACCGCTAATTAAGGTAATTAATTGATTAATTGTGATAATTAGTAATTGATTCCATACTTGACCGTAATAATTATTATGTGGCTTAAATAATTATAGTAAGAGGGTAAGGATGTTGAAAGTCGCTTTTCGGAAGAAAAATGCAGATACCGGTTCTGCTAGTCGGTATAAATGCGTACCGAAAAAGTATCCCAGAAAATTATAATAAGGGCATGATAATTACTAGAATATTATATAGGACTGGTAAAACGAGTTTCACGTTAAAATAATGTGATCTGATGCCAGAACTGATACTGGCTATGGAAAAGTGCGTACCGGAAAGTTGTTCAGAAAAATAAAATAAAAATATTTTAAATCTTAGAAAAATGTGTAGGTTTAGATTCCAAAATTTGGGATCAAGATCTTTTGCGTAGCTATTAAGGCTAATACTGCGCGGTTTAGTGGTTTTGGCTATATATGCACTTATTATGACACAAAACCCTAAAAACCTAACTTACCTAAGTGAGTTTCTGCTCCCTTGGCTGCTGCCACCTTCCCTCACTTGCTCATTTTCGTTTTTGGCTTTGAGACCTCCAAAGATACCACTTTTCTTCATGAACTCTTCATCTAAACACTTGGCTTTGAGTGTGTGAGCTTGGAGTGCAGAGAGATGCCCCTTTTCTGAGTTTGGGAACCTGTTTGAGGGAGGGTGGGCTGCTGATTGTGCTTGAGGGGTTAGAGTCTTATTCTTGGCACTTGGTGCTTCAAGAAGCTTCTTTTGGTGGGAAAGGACCAACCTTCAACCTCATTTTCGTTTTTTGTGGAAGTCTGCACCTTGGAGCTGTTGTGAGAGCTCCAAGAACATCATCAACCTCTGTTTTGGCTTGTGGTATGATCATCACCTTTGAACTTGAGTTTTTATGCTTAAAAATGGAACCTTGATGCATGTAAAGGCTAAAAGATGATAACTTAACGTTGTGTAATGTCAAACACACCTAGAAATGCATGCTTTAGGGTCTTTAATCGGTAAAAACCCAACCTTGGAAGGATATCTTCACGAAAATGCAGAACTGCATTCTGTCGTGAAATATCCGGATATTTGTCGAGCAGATATCTGGATATTGATATCCGGATATGGTATCCTGATATTGATATCCGGATATGGGATCTGGATATCCGGATATTGTATATCCGGATATGGACAGTATGATACCCGGATATTGCATATCCGGATATGCTTAGAGGAATATCCGGATATTCTGGGATTTCGTAGAACAGTAGCTTTACTGTTCATACAGTAGGCTGTTGGGGGTTTGTGGACCCTATATTAAGGGAGTTGAACTTCTGTAATTAATGGACTAAGTCAGAATCATGTGATTAAGGGCTTGTGGCTTTGTTAGAAGCCTTAAGACGTAAAACGTGAAATAAAAGGCGTTGTCTTTTTAATGTATGCTTGAGATGCATGTTTATTGATATGTTAATGGTTCATAACAGATCTTAATACTGCTGTGTGTGGACTTTGAGCTTGTGGCTTGGATAGCTAGCTTAAGAGGTAAGCTTTCGTGTCCTCAGTTTAGCCATGTTGTGGTTCCACCATGTCCCATGGGGATTTGGTTATGCATGCTGTGTTACATGCTTTGGTGTTTTGGAAATGCTGTTGAGCTATTATATGCAATGTGCTTTTATGATATGCATGTGATGTCCACCTATACGGTAAGCCTGAGTGTGTAGTACATACAAGATGGTGAGGCTGTGGGTGAGGTGCAAGCGGTGTTCCTTGTACTTATGTGGGTATAGACGTATTCCTGCATTTCTCTAGTCAGTAGATAGCGATAAACACACATGTCATAGATATCTGTTGCACTGCATAGTTTTGGAACTTATATTGAATTATTGTTTTTAGAGCTTATATTGCACATGTAAGTGAGCTCAGGGTGGAAGATCCTTGAGGACCCCTTGTCTTACTGAGATTTCTTTGATTAGAGATCTCACCCCACGTTTGGGGACGCTTATTTCAGGTAATGTTGAGGCCTCAGGTGGCAGGAGGCCAGAGTTGAGCTAGATAGTGCTGATTAGATGCTGATTGTACCTGTTGTTATTATGCTGTTAGCTTCACTTACGTTTTTGGAGTATTATGCTGTTACTTGCTTGACCTTGCTGTTTAGTTGGTGAACATGAGGTTTGTCCATGCCACGTAGACTCGTTATGTCTTAAGTTTTATTTATTGTTGTATTGATGTATCAGGATATTGTCCGGACTACGTGATGTAGATCCATGATTTTAGATACACACTTATCTTTATGTTATGAGGTATTTCAGTTAGTTGTCTTGCAATTTACTTACAGGCATTGTTTTTATGAAATTGACTAAGTAATTAAGTTGGTAATCGATAATGACGTCATAATTGAAAAGAAAAAGAATATTCCGCATTTTTAATTAAGCACATCTTAATACGATGTAATGTTAATATTCTGGGTATACACGGGGTGTTACATATATAGTAAAAATAGTATGAGCGATTTAGTTTCACATCATGTATTTCAAGTCATACATATGCTGTTTGAGGTAGGATCCTTTGACACCGGTGTCAGATTTTAAATTTGACACCTAATCTTAGAGCCGTTAGATAAAAAAAGATCAACTGCTCTGATTTGTAAGCATATAATACCGTTGATCTTTTTTGATCTAATGGCTCTAAGATGAGGTATCAAAGGATCCTACCTCAAACAACATATGTATGACTTGAAATATTGATACTTTTGCTGCAGAAATATTTTATATATTACGTTCACATAAAAATAAGTAATTTCTATTATGAAGAGAAGAGAAAAAAAAATTGTGGAATTTACTCACTTTTATGTGAGTACGAAAGAAAAATTTTCTTTGCAGCAAAAACAAAATAAATGTATGTGTTTTTTCTCAAATGGCATAATATGTTAATGTAACAGTGATCTATACGAAAGATGTATTCAAAGGAGAGTTAGTCTCAGGCGGAGGCTGAAGATGGTATTTCTGCAGTGTAAAAACTCTGCAAATGTTGTGTAAAAGGTGCTCCGTAAATATAGGCGAGAAAGGTTTCCAATAAGAGAATAAGCTATAATTATTTTACCTTTGTGGATCCCATTAGTTGTGAGGCAAAATAAAAGTGAAAATTTACTTGATAAGAGTCTAAAATTATCACTTTAAGGATACAGGATGTCATCACTTATATGGGCTTCAATAGCTAACCGGATGGATTGAGTTTGTGGGGCTAGCCCAAAACAATCTTATTATTATTTTTTGGGATAAGTTATTTTATTTATTTATTTTCACGTTTACCTTATCTATTACTCTTCAACCTCATTAGATCAGAATTCTAAGAGAGGAAATAAATGATAAATGTTAGTTAAGTTTCTGATCAATCATATTAGAAAGTGGTAGGTACTAAGTAGTAACATATAAAAAGTAAGTAGAATAACATATCACTTATTTTTTAAGAAAAAGTAATAATCGTTGTATAAATTTTATCTTCACACAAATTCTTTACATACTTCCATATAAATCATGAGTTTATCATCTATCATTTAACATGACCACAACAACTTTCCTACACACACAACATTTTGTGGGACCCGCAACAAATTTTTTTTTAATTCCGGTACGCAAAAAGAATCTCTATAACATAACACAATCACTTTTCCTATAACATAACTCTTATAAAACCCATATATATATATATATATATATGAGTTTTCATTTTATCCTTTAACATAACATAACAAACTTTCCTACAACACAATATTTTGTGGGGCCCACACATTTTTAAAGAAAAGAAAAAATACGGCACGCAAAACGAATCTCTATAACATTACATAATCACTTTTCCTACAACATAACTCTGGCCCGCGAGAACATAGTGCAAAAATATTACAATGGTGTTCTCATGGGAGAACATAATTATAATTTTACTATAACTGTGTTCTCGCAGAAGAACATAGTGCATTGGACCGATTTTTACATCCAATCATATATATATATATATATATATATATATATATATATATATATATATATGATAAGCGAGAGGCCCCACCTTATCTATAAGTTAAGCTTTAAGATGGAAGAAAATTAAGAAAAATGAAAAAAAGAAGAGGCTCTTATTCTCTGCATGTCTCATTTGTAATCTCAAACAACACACCTTCCCTCACGGAATGGGGAGACATGACTTTAACTGCCGCTCTTTCTTGTTCTCTCGCCGTTGCTTCTCTTTCCGCCTCCGGGCTCCGCCGGAATAAATGCATCTCCTCCAAGATGCATTCCTCCAACTTATGCATGCCCTTTTCCTTCCATGATCACCAACACCACTCTTTTTTATTGCGAGGTTTCACTGTTTCTCTTCTCTCTCCTACTCATAGCAATTCAACATGAACAATTCTCGCTAGTTAGTGACATGTCATGTCATGTCATGTTTTCCTTTCTTTCTAGTTTACTTATTATGATTTTCTTTTCGAATTAGTGTATATTAATTTATGAGGTTACAAGAATATATATAGGGTGATAGATATTGGTTATGCTTTTACATAATTTCAATTTTTACTGTTTATGTATAATTGAATATATTAGTTCTTTTATACATACATAAAGACAGAGAACATTAGAGAGTGTAAGAACATGAGAACATTGATCATTTAATTTCACTTGAATGGTTAAGATATGTTCTAAGTAAAACTAATTTTGACTGCTCATGTATAGTTCATAGTTGTGTTGTTAAGATTAATTTTTTTTTTTCCGTCTCTTATGCTCTCACTTGATAACAGATAACTTTTCACTACTTCTCTACAGATTACTCAGTGCTACACTTATTAAAAATTAGAAACAAACTACTCACTTAAGTTACTTAACTTCATTTAATTGATAACTACACTCACTTGTTTATATTTAGTGTGAGTTGAGTTCAGGTATTTCAAATTTTAGTGGGTTTGATAACCCCTATATATATATATATATATATATATATATATATATATATATATATATAAGTTAATTCCCAATAAATGATAACCGTTGATTTGCGAAAATTAATGATTAGGTTTTGATGTCAAATTTCAAAGTTTGATAACCATTGATTGACGGAAATTAACGGTTAGAATTTGATGTCAAATTTCAAACTTTGACACATGTGTAAAAGGATCATATCTCATATGTATATATATATATATATAATATAGGGATAGGATCCTTTGACACCGGTGTCAAACTTTGAAATTTGACAACTCACCGTTAGATAAAAAAAGATCAATGTTCTCACATGCTTACAATTGTTGATCTTTTTTATCTAACGGCTCTGTCAAATTTCAAATTTGACACTGGTGTCCTATCTTATATATATATATTCTAATTATTTTTTTTGGTATCCAAATCGGATTAATCCAATTCGAGCATACGCATATTGAGGACTGTTAAGGAAACAAACTCCTTGCCATTTGAACGCTCCTTGACACTTGAACCAATAGTTGTTGTTTATATATATTCCTTTTAGTAAGTTATGAAGTTGATAAATGTGTTCTGCAGTTGCCAATGATGGTGATAGGACTGAAGTGTCTTCTGATACCACAGCCAAAACATCATATTCAGATGCTGATAAGATGGTTGATGGTATGAACTTTGGTGAGCTTTGCAATGACTTTGAGTGCATCAGTAGTCCCTTGGTAGAATCCACTGCTAGACAACTTGTGCTTGACATACTCGAGCTACGGGAAGGAAATCGAGCACTTGGAACCTTTGCCGTTTCTGTCAAATACAAAGTAATTGCATTTGTCCTATACAATCTTTTTCTATCAGTTTATAGAGAAAACAACATGATTTCCTATAACGGTTTTCCTTTGGAATATATAATAAAGCAAAGAAGTTTGTTTTACTCGTTGGACTTTTATGTTATGTTTGTGATACTGTTTCTGTGTACAGGATCCTGTTAGGAGTTTTACTGGTCGTAACAAGTACAAAAGACCACTATGGGCAACTAGTGCACTAGACAATCCATCTGTGGTGAGTTTAATTTCTGAAGTCCTGCTCTTAAAGCAGCAATTAATCCATTAAACGGGGATTTTGTAATTCCTTCTCATCTTATGGCATCTATTGTTTGATCAATGCTTGAGTAGGTAGCAAGTGCTACAACTCAAAAGTACACAGGTTTTTTCTTTTTAATTTGGTAGTTTAGAAATACACAAGCTATATATTTACTAGGAAAGGATCAACTTATTCCGGTGTAAGTCTAATAAGTCTTATACAAATTATTAGTTGTTGATCTCACTTGCATCTAACGGTTTACGTGACTAAGCAAATTAGAGTCACTAGATGCAAGCAGAACCAATAGCTATGAATGAGTGTAAGACCAGTACCATGTAATTTGATCCTTCCCCATTTACTACTATGTTATTCAATTTGTGTCTTCAATTTTAAAACTTGTTGAGATATATAAAACCATTAAAAAGCCCTCACCCGTCAGCTTAAGCTTTTGGGTTGAATTGATTCTTTACATGGTATCAGAGCCTCGTGTCCCGGATTCGATCCTCGCCGCCCCCCATTTTCTTTCAAGTGGAATTCAACTAAAAAATTAGGTCACTGTACATTGTCCACCCTTCAAAAGCTATTAGGGGGCGTGTGAGATATATAAAATTTAAAAAGCCCTTTACCCGCCAGTGTGTTATTCAATTTTTACAAAACTCATTTCTTTCTTCAGTTATTCTACCCCTTCTTTTTCTAGTCTTCCCTTTAAGTTATTCAATAGTTTTCAACAAAAATTGATTGACTATTATCATTCTATTTAATTTTAAAGAATAAGGTTGAAAAGAATTTATGTTTTGCTGATTTAGTAAAACAAAACAATATTTTCTAAAGCATACAGATAAAATGGAAGGTAGGATTATTTTAAGATATGTTTGGTGACAGACTGTGCAGGAAATGGTCATGCTGTCAACCAATGTTTTAAGTATCAAGTGGACGATTAGAGGGAAGCCTAAATCTTTTATTGCAGGGGTAGGAGGAGATCTCATACTTCAAATCACTTCCAAATTTACTCTTAACCAAATTAGTGGTCAAGTCATTCTGCATGAAGAATTCTGGGACATATCAGCTTCATCTGCTAGTGCTCAGGCATTTTTTTGGACATCGCGTGTTCTGTTTGCTACTATTGAATCTGTAAAAGACTTGGCTGATAGTGCTAAGAATTTGAGTAGTAAATTTCCAACCAAAAAAGAGAACATGGAGATTTATCCAGACCCTTCTGGTGATCCAACAAAGGTGAGTTCTTCTTTTATTTAAGAAGAATCCTAAATGCCTGGCTTTACTATCCTATCCTTTTTTCATATTGGATGCATTTTACTTTATTAATTTATTTAAGAGTAAATACCCTTTTTCGGTCCTCAGCAAATTTTACGATGCCCGCTTTAGTCCTTACCAAATAAGGAGGTTATTCGTGGTCCCTAAAAAATTTAGAGTAGACCCATTTTTGTCCTTTTGAGGGATTAATGTGGGTCTTTTTTGAATTTATGTGGGACCACGATTTCAACTAAATGGATCCATTTTGAATTTCTTAGGGACCACGAATAGCCTTTTTATTTCCTAAAAACTAAAGCGGGCATCGTGAAATTTGCTGAGGACCAAAAATGATATTTACTCTTTATTTAATGAATCAATCGAGCAAGGTGTTCAAGTCTTGCAGTTTATTTCATTGCTTCCTTTATCACCAGAACATGATGGTAAAATGCCTTGCAAGAAAGATTGCCATACTCATGAAAATTACACTTCACTGTCTTATTAGAACATAGGTCATTTTCTTTCATGAGTTGATTGTTGGTTTGTGCTTTTATTCAGTTCTTCCAGATGGACGACAGCTTTCAACGAGATGCATATCAGATTGCACTACTCCTAGCAGTTCTTTATTTTGTGGTACAATTTCTGAGGACAACTTTGTAAAGCCTGTGCCTTTCCTGTCTTGTTACGATCTGAACTTACATCTCTTCATTCACGATATTTATCATTATAAAGTGTGATAATCAGCTTATACTCATAGTTGTTTTTTGTCAAAGTTACAAGCAGATATGTTCTCATTGCGTGAATGTAAATTCAGACGTTTCCCTTAACATTTTTGGCAGGCCATAGTGCTGGTTTTTTTGATACAACAAAGGACCATTTGATTATAATGATATAAAACAAACACAATTATTTAGGATGTGTTTGATCTTTTGTTCAACAAAGATAAGCTTCAACTATAATTCCATAGGCAGGGAAATGTAGCTGCTTGGTGTGATTGAGTTTCTGTTCATCACAATTGACTTTGAATCGACTTTTGAACATGTTATTAAAGAAATTTGAAAATTTTAATGACAAATCTTATTTTATTTTATTTTTGATATATCCACCTAACTCATTACCACTTGAACCAATGGTTATTGATATGACAATCCTCATTGATAGATGCTACTGAAGCTTCTCTGGTGTATTTGCAAAATAACTATTTAAGCATAGTTTTGCATTCAGGATGTGATCTCAGTGACTCTTTTATACTAGCATACTTAATGGATATGCCTTTTTTTACAGGAAAATATATATTTTTAACAAATTTTGTATGGATAGCAATATTCATCATGACATTGAATCGATTAGAAAAGTAGTCATATACATTCGTCATTAAAAAAATGAAAGAAAGAAAGAAAGAAGAAGCGATAGAAAAGATCTTAAAAATTCTCCCCTCTCTCAATTCTATTTCCATCTATACGAAAAATGGCTGAATCATACGCATTAAGCATACCATTCAAGGAATTAAATTACAACGAAATGAAATAAATGCCATTTCTCATATACATATATAAACTAGTCAAAATAAAATGTTTAGCATGCCAATAAGCAACAAAAAGAACGTCAATATTCTTCCAATTAACACGGTGGAAGCTGAAGAAAGGTTGTGTGCAGCCACTGTATATACAGATCCAGTTGTGTCATCCTTCACTTTAATGCTGGAAGAGCCTAAAGAATCAACAAGACAATGCTAAGAACATCATTCTAGTACAGATCAATGTCAAGAAATTTAACCCTAAAAGCCAATAGAAGAGTCATAAATAAAGGTAGCTACAACAAATGAAGCCTGTTTAGGCCAAGCTCTCTTAAATTTATGAACCTTTTCTTTTTCTAATTCATAAATCTCAAAAACATTTAAAAGAGACATGAAAATGAAGCATAGAGGGATGGAATATTCAAAAGCTGGGATGAAATATGATTCTCATTAAAGAGCAATAAAAGAAACAATCCCAGGTGATATGATTTGAACAAACTTGGATTGAACATTTAGCATACAAACAAGTAGGGTACTCACAATTGTAATTTGTCCATCCAATGACCATATTTTCAAGATCATATACGACTAATTTGTTCGATAGCACCAAATCTGCAATTGGAAATAATTCAAAGTTAGTAAATTATATAGTCAACCAACATAAGTAGCACTCATTCCAAAATGATTAAAACTAGCATCTGTTAGGTCAGGCATATATTAAATCAGCATATTTTACCACAAAGGTGCAGTAAAAGTACAAGGAACAAACATAAGTATATGGAAGTTCTTCATTCAGCAAAAAAATTGCTAAAACATATATCAGAATCAGACTCAATTGCTTACAGTTTATGAAAGTTCTTAATTTAACATAAATAGCCTACATATATAAGAAACAGTTAAAGGGGACTAAATGAACAAATCATGCCTTCTACAAAGTTATACCAAGAAGTCAATAGATTAAATTATGAATGTACTTTAATTCTAAAACCTCACCTCCAAGAAGAATCAGGTCCTTTCCACTTTTAGTTTGGTCTGCGCTTTTCTGCCAGCCAATACAATACATATCCTCCTGGGAAAAATGAAGACAAAATAATATAGCATTATTGAACACCTAAAACAAATTTATCAAATGCAGGTTTTCAAAATAAAAAGTTGCATATATATTCGAAAACAAATCGCATTGTAAAACTCTCCAGATTGCAACTTAGATCCTCATTGTAATCAACAGTGAACGGAAGATAAATAATTAGACTCTACACCATTTAATAAGCATGTATGATAAGCCAATGTATAAAAAACAATGGTAAATTTACAAAGAAAACAATTGAGGTAACAGGTTAAATAGATTAAGGTTTATGAAGTATACTTTACCAAATTTTTCTAAAAACTTACTCCAAGAAGAATCAGGTCCTTCCCCACTTTTAGTTTGGTCTGCGCTTTTCTGCCAGCCAATACAATTACCATTGAATCAAAGAGAGAGAATGCTAAAAAGTTTTTGAAAAAAGAGAAAATGTTGATCCAATGGTGATTAGACAAAGTGAATATAAAGACTTAAGAATATCCCTCCTCTAGTTTTCATATGAAAAATAAACATATTTGTCGTTTGACTGTTTGAGTATCTAGCAGCCAGAAAACTTCTCAAATCAGAAACTGGGTACATATAAAATGAATAATCAAATTCCCACTCACTTTAAGCAGAAACAGGTAGTCGTGAGGATAAACTACCAGAGAAAGCCCCTCAAAGTGAAACGTGACAACAGGAAATCCATCATCAAGACTGCAAAATTACAATGGTCAACAAGTTAAGAGCTGCATATGCCAGACAATAAAAGTGAGCTCATTGCCTTCTTCTTGAACTGATGAAGCTTAATTCACCAAAAGAATATATTTTATATACCAGAGGATCATTAGAACAATTCATGCCCATTATTATTTCGGTATTTCATAAGAAGTCTATCTCGAAGAATTAATTCTGTTCTAGTATAAAATCCTTTGTATATGTGGCAGGAAAATTTTTATAGACTTCTAGTCTAGTTAAAGAATCATATATGAGATTATTTGTTGATAATCATCCTAAACAAAAGAGCAAAGTACTACAAAAACCCAAACAGAAAATAAAAAGGACTGAGAAAGGCAATCTCAGAATATTATTTTTAATACATGCATGCAATGCATCCTTGTCTATTAATAAAATCCATATAATACCAGATTAATTCACTTCATTAAGAACCTAATCAGCAATTTTGAAGTCAACAAATTGATTTAGGTCATCGCTCCGTCAATGCTCAGGTTCAAAAAATAATACAAACACAGCCTCTATTATATTTAGTAAATCCTAGTTACTACTGTCACATCTGCTTTTGTTTTGTTACAATCTTTTTCCCCCTTGCAGATTCCAAAATATCGGACCACAAATACTATCAAAACAGTGATGGCTGGATATTTTTGAAGATATGTTTAAATGACAACCTGACAAATATGCGGTGTACTTAGTCAATTAAACAACAATGAGTCAATGACAAATCAAACAAAAAGAACATCACACCTTAATATTGGCAAATGATACTTATTTCAAAAGAAAAGAGAAATGCAAAATTCCGTCTATATATGAAGTAAAATAAAGTCAAGAGGATAAGAATCGTACTTTTCGGTATAACGAAAACAAGTAAATTGTTCCTCAACAAGATATAATTTCATTCCAGACTGGCGAGCCAAAACCTATTAGAAAGAATAATCATGAGTATTCAAGTGGAAAAAATTGACTCACTTAACCCTTAAATTAGACTTACCTTAGGCACTAGTTGATCATAAACTGTAGCTGGAATATAAGCCAAGGTTGTACCACTATCTATTATTGTTCCCCTCCCATTTCCAGAATCAAATATATCTGAGGGAAGCTGTAGAAAGTCCCCATCAATCTCAATGTCCTTCAAAACCACATTATAGTGTGCCCTAAAACAGTCAATAGACTACAGTTATGACATAATTCCAATCCCAAAACCTAAACTGGATATAAATCACATTATAAGAATTTGAAAGAACATTTGCAAGAGACTATGCCAGAGAGCTTACATTGAAAGTTTTTATAGCTTATATCAGAGATTGCAGAAAGAATAAAAGATGCAAAAGGACACCCTTATTCAGTTGCCTATGGGACTCATTGGCCCTTCAAGTGGACCAAGAAAACAAATGGACTTATCATACATATAAATAGTAAATACTAGAGACAGAGAGAGCTGAAATCTCATATATACAAATTCCATTTATATTAACCACAAAAAAATCTTTTTACAATTTTAAATTTTAAATAACTCCAACAAGATCTTAATGGGGTTTGAAAACACAAAGAAGAACCCTGAAAAGGTTGATTGCTTGACACATCTACAAGAGTGACATTGATATGCAGCAATATATTAGATGACAATATACAAATGAAAATCCATTGCAGATGATTGGTGTGAATGTTTTATTCCACTCAAATATCTAACATTTACGGTATTTTCAAAACATAGGCTTGATTACTCCATTTTCTGAATCATTTAACTAGTAAGAAGATAAAATCATTTCATTAAATGCTTGAGCTTATAATTTTTCCAAATGGAAAAGAAAAAGCATCCAGATTCAGTTCTCAAGCAAACTCCCTGCCTTCAACTTATACCAGGTACTGCTCTCCATCTCAATTGCAGAACAATCCTGTCCAGCCAACTAAAATCTTGTGAACATGAAATGAGGATCTTTTCATTATCTGATAAATTTTAGATTATAAACCTAAGGTCTTTGCTAAATTTGATATGAAAATAAAGAATTCCTAAGTCAATACCAGTCTTCAAGAAAATAACATATATGAAAACCTAGCGTATTTGGTTCTCGTTATCATCAAATAGATACCATCCTGTTCCATCAAATTACTATTATCCAACAATGAAACAAATCAAATACACTCATAACAAATAACATGGCATGGGAACAAAAAGCTAAGATTCTGCACATACATTTTTGGTACCAATGAAGTTGTATTAAATTTTGGATCCACCACTTCCCCTACTGAAAATATTCCTCCTCCATTAACACTGTCAAGGCAGTGTGAAAATATTTTTTTCACCTTTCCAGATGCAGCAAGCTGTGAAAGCACGGAAGAATTTGCTTGTCCAAAACCCATTATTCCATCAAGGGCTTCATCAGAAGATGAACTCAATGTCCCAGATTGTTTATTACCACACCTATCAGCAAGAGAGTAGTCAAGAAAACATATATATATATATATATATATAATGTATATATATATATTATAATTTTGAACCTTTTCTTTGTTTCTTTACCAACCTAAGAAGCAAAATAGTTGTATGCATAAACATATAAACATTGAACATCCCAATTTGAAAGTTATAATAAAGCAATAAACATAAAAACTAAGGCTACGAAGAATAAGAACAGAAAAAATAAAATGGGCAGCTTAGTGCTATAAAGCACATGCTGCCAACGGTCCAGAGAAGGGTAACGTGTGGCCTTATACCCCAACAAAAATCTAGTAGAAACAGAAAAATGATTATAACGGGAAGTGTCCACATAAAATAAAACAGTTAACTCAAATGAGGATGAAAATACAGTTTAAATTAAGAAGAATTTTCTCATGAGAAGCAAAAATGAGAACTTCTTATCAAATTCAGCAACATTGACAGCAGATCCAATTGAGACCTGCAACATTTGACTATAATGTGCCATCGAGCTTGTAGCTCAATTGTCACTGGCCCCAGTCTTTAAGGTTGGGGTGTGATGATGATGATGTCAAAGGTTCATTCACTCATCAAATCATCTATCTACTTCCCCTACTCAAGTGTGTGTGTGTGTGTGTGATGTGATGTGAAGTACTAGAAATTATACTCACCCAAAAATCACGCTGCTATTTTTTGGTACGGTACGGAGATTACCATTAACTTGGTTAAATGTAAGATAATCCTTCACAAAGGACCCAGAGGTTGTACTTCCATCTCCATAAGTTATGCCGTATGGGCAGGACATGTCTTTGTTGCAACCAGAAACAGGACCATCATATGTGGAAGTGCAAAAATCATCTTCACAAGAAACCACATTTGAACTTTTGGATTCGTTTGGATCATAGAGGGTCAGGTCCATCTGTAACATAATAATAAAATAGCAAAAACAACATTGATAAGTGGTCAAGCAATATACTTTTAGTATGTCAAAGTATACCTTAAATGTAATATACCTAGGGACTACTCCAATACTCTCTCTTTTTTTCTTTTTTTGGTACCAGTACCTTAAATAATCACGTATTTGTTGGTTGGTGGTTATAATTTATGGACGTCAAACATTTACTATGAGAATCAACAACAATAATAAATACTCATAAAGGGTACCTATATCCTAAGAAGGGTGAGGGTACAAACAGGGTACTATATATAGAAAAACTCAATATACCTATATTTCGACCAAAAGGCATGAAAGTTAAATGCAGTAAAATCTAGATACGTACACCAAGACCACTTTTCTTTGGACATGCTGTGCAGCCAGCACAATTCACCCATAGAATGTCACTTCCTGTATCAACTTGCACATAGTATTCCTTTGGGGGAGAGCCAAGCCCAAGTTTAGTAAAATACAGCCTAAATTAACCAACCAAACAAACAAACAAACAAACAAACTTGTTACAGAATATAATTAAATCATTAAAAAGGCCCTCACCCAACACCTTAAGATTTTTTGGATTGAAGTAGTTCTTTACATGGTATCAGAGCTTGAATTACTATAAAGTGACAAGTTAAATCTTCTCCGCTCCCCACTTTAAAGTGAAATTAAAATATAAAGCACAAAAAGGTAAAACAAAAATTGGGCTTGTGCATAATCCATGCTTCGAGCCCAAAGAGGTCTTACGTGAGGGTGAGGGGTGTGTTAGAGAATATAATTAAATCATTAAAAAGGTTCTCACCCAACACCTTAAGATTTTGGGTTGTAGTGGTTCTTTACGAAACAACATTCAGCATCCACATGAAAATTACCATATTAGCTTCAAATATAACATACCCAAAAATAAATAATCAAACACATGGCATGATACATAACACATAATAATAAGAATTGCATTTGAGAAAACAGAAGAAAGAAAGGGGAAAAACAAACCCAGTTGAAGAAGGGAGGCCATTGCCACCAAGAGGAACATCGATTGCAGAAAGAAATCTACCTCGGCGACGAGCATCATGAGCTTTGATAGCTCCTAGAGTCGAATGAGGACCTTTGAATTTTCGTTCAACAGGGAAAATCAAATTGGCATTGGCAACGCAACAAAACAAAACCGAAACAAGGACCAAAAGCAATCCTCTGAGATCCATTTCAAAAGGGTAGTAGTAGCTTCGAGAGAAAGCAACAACAAAAAAAGAAGAAAAAAAAAGAAAAAGAAGAGAAACAAATAGATCGAACAGGTTTCTCTTAATGTTTTCTATTCCATTGCCGACCCAAATAGAAGAAAGAAGGGTCGGAGAAACGAGAAGGAGGAAACAAACAAACAAACACAAAATAACGAGAGGCAACTTTGTTAAACACGGTAACGTATGAGAGAGAAAGTTAAGAGAGAGAGAGAGACAACGCGATTTCAACGGCTAACGACACGTCTCGTATACAATGTTTTTTTTAAGATAAAAATTACAGAACAATAAACAACGTTGTTGTTTTGGGTCCTTTCCTTTGCTTAGTTGAGTTTATTTTCTTTTTTGTTTTCTCATATATGAGGTTTTTGCTTTTCTATTCCTTGTTTTATGCAATGGATATCGCGTTATCCAATTTTCCTCTGAACTTTCTTTTCTTTTCTTTTCCTTTCCTTCTTCTTCTTATTCCACTCCTTCTTGCAAAAGGGCCAGACAGACACATGCCATTAACTCTACCTAGCCAACTATGCAACCCCTTTTTGGAAACAAAAGGAAAATATTCATATGACATTTTAACTCGTTTTATTCACATGCGTAGCTTAACGATTAATTGACTATGATTGATTTAAAGGTGAAAAAAATAAAAAATAAAATAAATAAAATAAAATAAAATAAATAAATAAATAAATAAATAAATAAAAATACAAAAGAAAAATAAAAATAATATATATATATATATATGCATATATAAATATATAAAAGTGAAAAAGAAAGGGACATAATAATAATAATAATAATAATAATAATAATAATAATAATAATAAGAGACGGGATATATTTATCACCAATTATATTTATCACCAAATTTTGACTGTTAACTTATATCAATCTAATACGGTTATAAGTTATGAGAATTAATAAATCGTCTAATAAATTATAACCGTTAAATTGACAGAAATCAATAGTTAAATTTTGGTGATAAGTGGATATATCCCCTATACTAATTGATTATGATTGATCAAAGAGTTTTATATTTCTTATGTTGTTGGGATATGATATTGGATCTGTTAAAAAAAAATTAACCAATGGATCCCATTTGCTTTGTATTGCGGCAGAAAGAATGAACCATTGATTTAAAAGTGCTAAAATTGTCCTTATCAAAATTTAACACAAATGCATATTCAAGACTCGTGATTAAGCTGAAATAATATTTAGCAGATAATTCTTGTGTTTGATCTATTTTTTTATCATCAAAATTGATGTTCCAGAGTAAATTGTATATAACTACTAAAAGTATTTCAAATAATATTTAAAAGTTAAATTGAATTAGTTGACTAATCGATGAATCATATATAATATAAAAAATCAAAGTATTTCGCTTATATGATAAAGACAATTTTTGAGAATTAGATAATTAAATGAAGATAGTTAATTTGGAATAGCGCCATCCTCTAGTGATAAGTTAGAAATTTTATTAACCCACCTAATCTTATTGGCTCTTAGTGACTCAACTTCAAATTGGATCCTATATAAGAAATATCAAGGTCAAAGCCGTTTTTTTTTAGTACAAAAAAGCCGTCCTTTAAAGAGTTGTTAAGTTCAAAGCCGTTTCTTTTTTTCTTTTTTTTTGTATAGAACAAAGCCGTGTTTTTAGTCCCTTACAAACTTCCTTCCTCAGTTCTTTTCTCCCTTTAATATTATAAATTAATTAAATTAAAAATACAAAATATCAATGTACAGTTGAATACTATATCCTTTTTATCTTTGTATTCTATGTGATATCCTCTCGGTTTAATCGTTGCAGGTTACTATATATATATATATATATATATATATTTTTTTTATCTTTGTATTCTATGTGATTTCGTCTCGGTTTAATCGTTGCAGGTAAAAAACATTAAGTACAGAAAAACAAAAAACAAAATAAAATTAAGTAAAGCATGTTTGACAAAATTAAGAAATTAATGGGGTGTGTTGGATTGAGATTTTAATGGATTACTTTTTGACAAAAAAAAATTATTCCTATTCAATTAGGATTTTAAAGAATTGAAAAAAAGTCACATGATATTCGTTTAGGATTTTAAATGATTATTTTAGAGTTTGTCCAAATCCGATGATTTTTAATCATGATTTTAAACAAAGAAAAATTAATCTTGTGGTTTTAAAAAATCTGATGATTTTAGTGGATTTTTTATTGATGTGGATTTCGTGAGACTTTTTAGCGAGAACTATAAATAGAATGTCTCTCTCACAATTTCACCTTAACCCGTATGATATATTGAGATTTCTCTATTGCATTATTTTTTCTTCCTTTAACGATCGCTTGAAACCGAGTTTTGTCATTGGAGTTTCGTCAAAGCTCCAAAACAGTAGATTTTTAAGTGATTTTCATTACAAAATAACCCAGAAACAACAACCTAACAAGATTCTAATCAATCCATCTCAAAAACAACATATTTTTGAGCGATTTTGAGAGCTTTTGGAAGTTTAAAAAATAATTTTTCAATCTTAGTGTCGTGATTTTTTTGGCACAAAAGGATGTGATTTTTGTATTAAAAATAACATAAAAAGTGGAAAAATAATAGGGGAACAAAAACCCCCTAACCAATTTTCATTTCATATCAATAAAATAATATCAATTTAAAGAAAGATTGAAACCTCCATAACATTGAACCCTATGTTTCGTAATAATATATTCATGAAGAAATCCCTTCGTTATAGGAAACGATTTCAAATAATTTTTGTGCCAATAACATAGTTGGACGATGCTTGTATAAATAGAATGTCTCTCTCACAATCTCACCTTAAGTCAATTTTTATGTCTGTAGGAAAATCAGTTTTCTTCGTATTACATGATGCTTGTATAACCTTATGATTTGTTAGTTTGTTTCTAATTGTAACCTCAATTGTAGCCATTGAAAAGATTTTGGTATGGATTAGGTTTCCTAATCTCAATTCTGACATATTTTGATACATGTTTCTTTAAGGTAATTTTTTCTCTAATGAGAAGGTCTATTGAAATTTATATGAATATACTAAAGGTCAAAAGAGGGAGAATTGCTAGGATTTGCCTTAAAATTGACTTGAATCTTATGGTGATAAAGAGAGTTGAATATAAGTGTTGTTCTGGCTGGCCAACACAGGCCCAACATACTCGGACGGTCATTCATAAGCTTGATGGAGACCCAATTATATTCAGCATCCCACAAGTGTGAGCACATGGTCCTCACCACAGGGAATGATACACCCGAGCTGATTGACTTGGATTGGACTCAAATCTGGATAGCGAACTCCAAATGGGCTTATGAGCAAGACTCTCACGAGCATCAACAGTTTTTGGCCTTTCCATAGTTTATTCCATAAGTAGGACTTTTCAATAATTGTTGATTATGACTTATCTCCTTTGATTACGTATGATTCCTTTTGATTTTATTTTCATTTTATAAAAATAATTTTGCAAAAAAGTGGAGAGATTGATGATGAGGATGTAAACCATAAAATCAGAGCAGTGTGGAAGAAATAGCGCAGTGCATCTTGTGTGACCGCAAAATCCCCCTTAAGTTAAAAGGAAAATTCTATAGAACAATAGTAAGACCTACAATGCTATATGGAGCTGAATGTTGGCCAACACATAGACAACATCAGCATAAAATGGGAGTAACAGAGATGAGGATGTTAAGGTGGATGTGTGATTATACGAGAATGGATAAGATAAGAAATGAAGATATTCGACGAAAGGCAGGAGTACTACCGGTGGCCGAGAAGATGAGAGAACATAGATTGAGGTGGTTTGGGCACGTAATGAGAGGCCCCCAGATGCTCTCATAAGAACAGAAGTGTGTTACCAAGAGCTCAACACAAAAAGAGGTAGAGGTAGACCGAAACTTACTTAGGGGAAGGTAGTAAAACAAGATTTAATTGAGTGGGATATAGATTGGCGGACGGTATGCCTTAGAGCGGAATGGAGAAAAGCTATAAGCATGGTGGATGGTTATACCTGTTGTTATTCCTATGTTCCAGATGGTCCTTTTTTAATCCTTTTCCCCTTCATTTCCCCCTCTTCTTCTTTTCCATTTCTTTTTTACTTTTACTTTTATATTTATATATATATATATATATATATATATATATATTCTATTTTATTTTATTTTATTTTTTATTTTTTCCCCAACCTTTTTTGTATCTTTCGTTTGGGTTCATCTACCACCGTCCCCAATTAATAGATAACCCTATTATTACTTGGTTGTTTTGGTTAAATAAAATTAAGAAAAGAGAAATAATACTTTATCACACTTATTGTGTTCGTTCTTCTTTCTGTTTAGTCAATTGGTTACTGCTTCGACATTATTTGGTATCAAAGATTTGGTTGTCACATAAATGGCTGAACAAAAACAATGGTGGTCGAGGTTGTGGACGACGGGGTCGCGACGGCGGCGATAGATGACGTGGTAACACCCTTAACGGTGATGGTGAACAACCACGCATCTAAGTGTGAGACGTCATATTTGTAGCTGCAATGGCCGCTACAATGACATAACAAGATAGATGAATTTAGGACTCGAACAAACCACACATCTAAGTGTGAGACGCCATAATTGTAGCTGCAATGGCCGCTACAATGACATAACAAGATAGATGATTTTAGGACTCGAACAACTGCTTGCCCTAACACAGTTGGACGAGTGAGATGAAAAAGGGAGTCTGAAAGATCATCTCATATAGAGGAAAGGAGCGAAAACTCATTATGGAACAAGGAGCGATAAGGACGAAGTCAACCTGGCGATAAATTCATTTTTTTGCTAATATTAGGGTGAAGATCGAGATCCCAGAATTCGAGGGCACCACTCATCTAGATGAGTTTATCGACTGGTTACACACCGTCGAGTTGAAAAGGTCTTTGACTCCAAAGAAGAGAAGAACAATAAGTATCCATTATATGATGAGGTCCCTATCTATGATGAATCGATGAATAGAATGATGATGAGAATCCCATTATGGATGCCTATTGTTATATTTACTTTCTAAATAAATAATTACAATTAAATCATTCAAAACATATCCCAAGTCTTGGATCTCAAATCATGCCATGACAATGAGTTTCATGCTATTGTTGAAAGGGAGAGTGACAAGAAATTGAAGGTGACCGATATGACATGACAATTGTGGTGTTGTGGCCTTTTTGATGCATACTGCAGAGCGGCCGGGATTCGACTTGAGAAGACGCCCCCAAGACTCCATAGTTGAATGGACTTGCTGAGAGGATGAACAGAACTATTGAAGAAAAGGTCTGCAGTATGCTATCCAATGCCGAATTACCGAAATCATTCTGGGGAGAAGCCGTCAGAACTGCTGTTGACTTGATCAACCTCTCACCATCACGGTCATTTGAAGGAGAAATTTCAGAAGAAGTCTGGACAGGTCAGAAAGCAGCCTATAATCAACTGAAGGTGTTTGGATGCCGAGCTTTTGTGCATGTCCCCAAAGATGAAAGGGCAAGACTTGATTCAAAGAATAAAAAATGCATTTATCTTGGTTCGCCGAGATGTGAGTTCGGGTTCCGACTTTGGGATCCAATCAATAAAAAGATCATGAGAGGCCGAGATGTGATCTTTCATGAAGATGAGAAAATTCATGACATCTCGAAGACCAAAGTCCGAGTTGCTGTCAGACGTGAAGAATCCATCCCTCTTGTCCGAGCTGAAGCAGGGGGAGAAGATCAAGAGATTGAAGAAATTGATGACTAGCAACAAGTTGATGATGACCAAGATATTGAGGTCCGAGTTGATGTTGAGATCCGGTTAAAGAATGGTGAATTGGGTTCTCAAGCTGAAGAACAACCTAGATATCCAACTCGAGAAAGAAGACCCTCTACAAGATATTCATCTGATGAACACACTGTTATTGCTGATGACAGTGAGCCTCAGAGTTATGATGAGGCTAAGACGAGCTCGGAGAAAGAAGAATGGGAAAAGACAATGCAAGACGAGATGAAGTCTCTACACGAGAACCAGACTTATGAGCTGACCAAGTTGCCTGAAGGAAGACGAGCTCTGAAAAATAAACGGGTCTACAAGATTAAGAATGAAGAGAACGGGCAAAAGCAGAGATACAAAGCCCGAATTGTAGTGAAAGGCTGCAATCAGAAGAAGGGAGTAGACTTTGAGGAGATTTTTTCTCCTGTGGTGAAAATGACCTCGGTCCGAACTGTGTTAGCCATGACGGCCTCGATGGACCTCGAGGTAATGGACGTGAAGACGACATTTTGTCGATGACTATATATATCATTAGTTGTGACTTGGTGGAGGCAAACACTTCGGCAATGGTACAAGAAATTTGAATCCTTCGTGAATGAGCACAAGTTCATGCTTATTGTAGGGAAAGACAAATCAAGGATAGCCGCCCTGAAGAAAATTTGAGAGAAATATTATTTGAGAGATTTGTGAGCAAAGCTTTATGCTTTGTATTTTGAGAGATCTCTAGAGAAAATTTGAGTGATACATCTCTAGGGAGGTTTGATTATCACCATTGTTAGAGAGGTTATGTTAATCACTACATTGGTGTATTTTGATTCTTTGTATCAATTAATTTCATAGTGGACGTTTGATCTGGACTAGGTCGTGAGGATTTTTACTTTTTCGGGATGTTGTTGGAGAGGAGAACCACGTTAAAACTGTGTTGTCCGGGTATATCTCATTGAAGTATTTGTGTTTTTTCGTTTAACCTAGATATCACCTCCTCTATATATTTAGTTGTTGGTGGAGGCTAGGTAAGAGAGACCTGAAAATTTGAGGTGAAGTTCAAAACTTTATGCTTTGTATTTTGAGAGATCTCTAGAGAAAATTTGAGAGATAATCTCTAGGGATGTTTGATTATCACCGAGATGTGTTAACCATCACAGTATTTTGATCTTTGTATCCATTATTTTTAGTGGATTAACTTCCACGAGAAGACTTTCCCACGTTAAAACTGTTTGTGTTTTCCTTATATCTCATGTTTGTGTTTTTTTCGTTTAACCGTTGCGCTACCCGACATATGGTGAAGTTCAGACCGAAGTAATGGTCCAACACCACTATTATCTAACACAGATCCCCCTCACACAACCATACATGTGATAGCGCTTTCGGTGATTCTCCCGAAGCTTTGATCTATATCAAAGCATTCTTGAACACACATATATCGACATACACCACCGAAACATACCTAAATCATGATCCACAACCGGTAAGGGTCTATATTCCATTCATAGCAGCTTGGGCTATTATCATCACTTAAGAATACACGGTTGCAACACCTAGGATTGTGGTGGCAGTTCATCAACATCGATAGAGAAAGCCACTGGTGGTAAATAATTTCGATTTGATCGAATGTCTCATGTAACTAATGTGATTGATTCTCTGAGGATTGCATTGAATGGAAAATGGTTGACAGTTACAAAAAAGAAAAGGAAACGAAGGGCAGAATTTGGAAGGAATCGAAATCCCAAATTTGTTAATTTATATGCATCCAAAAAGTAACATTCCCGAAAATCTGGGACAAAAATTGCCCTTAACCCCAAAGGTAGTAACTTGTCCATCTAAAAAATTAAGTAATTTTAAATGACGTATCTTATATTATTTATTATTTCACTTTGACGAAGAGGTGAGACCCATACATTTAAAAAAATTTCACCCATTCTCTCACCCATAATTTATCTCACCCATTATTTATCTCTTTCTCTCCCCTAACACAACTTTGTATTCTTAGAATGATACACATTCTTTCAAAAGAAAATCCAAAACCTAACCAGCCTTTTCTTCCAAAACCTAATCCTTAATCTCTCGTCATTTTCTTGTGAAACTGAATCCCCCTCTCTCATCTGCATCTTTGTAATTACCATTACTGCCTTAAAACCTTGATTTTACTTATTTCACCTGCGTTGATATTTTTTATAGTTTGAAATAGCTATTTGTTCAAGTAAGAAAGTGTTTATTTCCCTTAATTAAAAATATAGAATTCGAGTTGTTAGGAGAATTGCCCTCTACATGAGTCTAAAAATGCTTGAAGAAGACTAATTAAACTTTTGATGAAAAAGCTGGAAAAAAAAAAACACTTGTTAAATAAACTGACAATTTACTAAAGAATCAATCTAAAAATTAACTATGCTGGTAACAAATAATTTTTGTAATATTGTCTTCTTCTTCTTTTTTAACACTAAATGCATCACTTTATATTTGTGTAAAGTAAAAGAACCAAGATGTGAATGTTATAAAAAATATAATTATAACTAGGGGATATTGTGACAATGTTACTATGACCAAGTGACTACCAATCAATCTCACCGTTAAATTAATTATGTTGATCCAACGGTTATATTTATTTCTATCTTTGTATGGTCATAATTCCTAATATTCAAAGTGAAAATATTAAATATGAAAAATCATAACCATATAAAGATGAAAAAAATATACAAATACAAATTCATATGCGTATAAAATCGTATTATTGGAATGTTCCACGAACAGAACAAGAGAGATTTTTCAAAGGGATCTTTTGAGCATTTATGCGGAGTTTGGTGGTGCCCGATCTGATAATACTGCAACAAACGAGATATTTTTGTTTTTCCAAAAAAGGACATTTTGGTAATAAAACATTCCAAAACTGGAGAATAAATTTAGTGCACCGGGTGCACAAGTGATTGGGTGGGGTGAATAAGAGAAGAGAGAAAAAAAATAAAGAAAAAGAAAAATACATGTGTCACTTCATGAATGGAAGGACCATAAAGGGATGGGAGCGTATTAAAAATTTCCCCAAAACTGGCTACACATCACTTTCATTCTCTTCAACATGTTTGCTTCATTCAATTTACCAAAGACCACCCTCATTTTCGGATAGCAATAACAGGAGACACAAATTACAAGGGCAATCGTGTCTTTTCACTCTACACTTCCATAAGTTCATATCCACCACCACAATATCTCAGTGTTCTTCTAAGTTGTCTTCTCCTTTGTGTTGGAGATTCGAAAAATCATTGGCAATTAACAATGGCTGTGAATCTGTGTGTCTCACCAAAGTGTAAATGGGTTGGCTCTCCTTCAACGATGACGTTGGATGGTGCTTCTTCTGGAAGGTTATCATCATCACTTGGTTCTTCTTCTATTTCCAGTTCCAAGAATGGCAACAACATAAACAACATTGCTAGTAGTGTAAGTCTCAGCTTCAGTACAAGTACTATGAGTGTGAGGAAGAGTGCAAGTGTTACTGTAAGATCCAGCTTAGAAACTGCGGGGCCCACAGTCACAGTGGGGCAGGTCACTGAGGTAAACAAGGATACCTTCTGGCCCATTGTTAAGGCCGCCGGAGATAAGACAGTAGTCCTTGACATGTACACCCAATGGTATATATATTTATTTATATTTATAATCATTCCCCATTTTTTTCTTATAATTTATAATCTGAAGGGCCGGTAAGTTTACTTGCCGTGGTGTGTCAGGTCGCAGGTCGCAGGTTCGAATCAGTCTCTCCCCAAAAAGTAGGGGAAAGACTGCCTAGAGTATTCCCTTCTTCAGACATTTACGAAGTGGGTATTTGAACTGGGTCGGCCCTTTAATTTATTATATGATGGATTTGAATTAAGGAAAAACTCGGATAAATTATTCTACTTATCATTTTTCTTTTTTTGTCTATCATTCTTCAAGTTAGATCAGAATCTCATGCCCCAAGGTTGAAATGCCAAGAGGTGTCTATTATTGAATTGACTACGGATTCGAGCAACAACACATGATTTCATAAAAACTTACGATTTTCCGGTGTAAACAAAGCAGAGAGAGAAAAATAAATGTTAGTTAAGATTCTGATCTAACAAATAGAGTGTGGTAGACAAAGATAGACAGAAAAAATGATAGATAGAATGTCCTATCCCGAAAAATAATTATACTTTACTTGTTTATTACAGCTACCTATATTTTATCTCTTAGTTTTCAGATTCCTTAAGTGTTTTGCTTGTTTTATGCTGAGGAATGAAAATTGCTGTACACTTGGTATGTACAAACAAAATATGAGGTCTAATATGGAATGCAATAGTTTTTGTGCTTTCCCATTTTCGGGTTACTTAAACAAGCATAGCCTTAGTTTCTCATAGTGCCAGTTGATTTGTATATCTTGGAATTGGTAACACAAACTGATATTACACATAAAATTTACATGATGTATGGATTATAGCATTTGTCAGTTTGTATTGGTTTTGTGTGACTTGGTTGTTGGTTTCTGAAATTCATAGCCGTTCTTCTTTCTTTCTCTCTATGTCTTTTGGGGTTTCAATTCTTTTCCAGCTTTCAGAATTATGTATAGGAAGGAAATTTGACAAACACAGTAGATAATCAATTATGAATCTGGCTTATATTCGCTCACAATATATCACTGAACAGTTTCATAGTGTTGTCTGTACCGAAATGAGGAATGTTCAAAATAAATCTCTTGCTAAAGTTCATTTTTTGATGAAGGGTGAGAAAAAAAGATTTGGCTTCTATCAGGGATTCCTTTGATGAGAGAGCCAAGGGAGTGGATTTAAACAACTTTATAGTTTATTATATATGTGCATGCATTTTATCATAATCTCTGTAGTTGATTTTTCAATCAACCATTACAACACACTTTTTACTCTAAATCCCTTAAGAGTAACCAAATGGGGTGGGGTGGGGCACTTCCCTGGTTTATTATGTAATGCAAGGAACTTAATTAATGGCAAAATGGGAATAAAATGCCATGACATTAGTGATTGAGATGAGAGTGCTGAACATTTGTATGTAGGCCGAATATTAAAAGAAATATTTAGCATTCATGCTTTCCATTCTTACATTGGTTGAAAGCTTCAAAGTTGGCCTTTGGTGTACAGTTAAGAGTCATACCTTTCTGCAATTATGTGCTTAGCAAAGACTAATACAAGTTGTACTCTTGGGATGAAGTAATATAATTATTTGGGATATGAAACAAATGGACCCAAATCAGGGAACTTGTATATAATTATTGACAACTGATTTACCTGGTTTAGCTTGCAAAAGGGTAGGCTTTTGTTTTTTACTATTTTCGTCCTTGTATAAAAGTGGATTATTGATGAAGTTTTATATAGATGTGTTAGAGATATATAAAATCATTAATGTAACATCATCCACCAGATTAAGCTTTTAGGTTGAAATGGTTCTTTACATGGTATCAGAGCCTCGGTGTCAATGGTTTGATCCTCACCGTCCCCCCACTTTCATCATCCACCCTTCAAACCCAATGGGCTCTCGTGTGAAGGGGCGTGTTAGAAATGTATAAAACTATTAATGTAACTTCATCCACCGGTTTAAGCTTTTGGATTGAAATGGTTCTATACAAGATGATGTCATGTGACTTAAATAGTATTCAGCTGGTCTTTTCATCAGTTTATAAAAGGAATCAAAACAAGCTTCTTCAGTAATAATAAATTGGTTGGGTCATAACAAAAACAGAGCTAGTACTACAGGTTAATTTCAATTCTGAGATTAATTGATTTTGATCATTCTCTGGTGTGGTTCTGCAGGAATGGTTATTTTAAGAATCCAACCTTTATGACATTGTTGTCCCAGCTACTAAATACAAACTGCATATTTTTATAACCATAGATATGAATTTATGAATTTTTGCAGGTGCGGTCCTTGCAAAGTTATGGCTCCAAAGTTTCAAGAATTATCTGAGAAGTATCTGGATGTTGTCTTTCTAAAGCTTGATTGCAACCAAGATAACAAGGTGTGGATGAGATGAGCCTGATAGTAGATAATCTCAGGGCGGGTTGACCCGTCGGTTTATAATTTTTTATTTTTATTTTATTTTTTTTACAATTAGGTAGTATTTCATTATTCCTTAATTTTTTGTATTTTTTTTATTCATTTATTTAAATTATAGACATGTTAGGTTATGGCTAAAGGTTAACCTTTATTTTCTTTGACTCACATAGTATTTGTTTAATGGTTGTTTACAGCCCTTGGCAAAAGAGCTTGGAATTAAAGTGGTTCCCACTTTTAAAATTCTGAAGGATAGCAACGTTGTAAAAGAGGTTACTGGAGCTAAATTTGATGATTTGGTCGTTGCCATAGACACTGTTCGATCAAGCTAAAGAATATAAATGTTCTCTCTTTCTATGTTATAATATTATGCTTGACACCTTTGTAAGTATTTTAATGCAATTGTAAGCTGCCGAATGAAAGATGGAAAAATGTCATCATGTGATTGTTATAAATCGTAATTGATTATTCCCTATACCCAGGGAAGAGTTGCTCAAAGTTATTTGTGTTATCAACTTGATCATGGGGTGTTTATAAAGTTGGCTGGCTGATACATTTTTTTTTCCTTAAAAAATTGCATGAGATAAATATGGATTGAATCCGTGTTATCTAATGTAAAGGAGCTAATTCCCCCTCCCTCATGGTCCACTGGATTAATGTGGACTCTCAATAAAAAAAAAGAGTTGTCTCCAATTATGTCTACCAACCACGTTAATGCAACTGGAAGAATCAATTATAATGCAGATGATGATTGTCATTCCATGTTGTGTGACAGACAACAGCGTAACTTAAGAATGTGACCTTTTGACAATTGTTGGGAAAATGATACCAACATTGGTTTTGGGGTGTCATGTATTAGTTATGATATTAAAATCCGCCAAAGAAAGGAATAAGACACTCCAATAAAAATTTCAAGAAATCGCAGGTTAAGATGAGATTGTAAGAAAAACATTTTATTTATGTTTGGTGCATAATATAGAATAAGGCCTAATAGTATAAGGCCTTGTAGTATAAGACCTAATTGTATAAGATCTGATTAAATTTTAATACTATCCAGCGTTTGGTATGATATTGTATAAAATAATATCTTTCAATATTTTAAATATTAATATATTAAAAAAAATTATTTTAATATATAAATATTGAAATGATATATTAATTATTGAGAATTGTACTTGTAAGCAATATTAATACATCAACCTCTTATCATGTCTAATCCACCACTCCTAGGCTTGATTAAGTTATACATCATTTTGATGTATAAGGGGATCCTGCTGTATAAACTTAAATTATACGATGGTCACACCAAACAACTGAAAATGTCATAACGTATAGTATAAGTTTATACTATCAGGCCTTATACATCACACCAAACAGCCCCCATATCAATAGAAAATAATTAAAATCGTCAGTTTTTTGTTTTGTTTAAGATCCTGATTGAATACCAACGTATCTGGACAGACTCTAAAATAATCTTTTAAAATCCTAATCGAATACCACATGACTTTTTATCACTCCTTTAAAATTTTAATTGAATATCAATGTATTTTTCTTATCCAAAAATAATCCATTAAAATCTTTTAAAATTTCAATCCAATACACCCCCTTTAGTTTGTAGGGTAAGATAGTTCAATGTCTATATAAACTTCATACTAAAATATTAATTTTTTTTATGTGGGATTTGAAGTCTCGTACTTTATAATTAAATTGTAAGAGAAAAATTTAATTTTCTTATTTTTATTTTAATGATTTTTTTAAAAAGTATCCTAAATAATGCAATCTTAACATGTTATTAATACAATGCACGGAATCCTTCACTCCATTCACGCGGGATTAATAGTGATAATTGACTTAATATTTTAGAATTATCACCAATTTAAAAAAATTAAATTATTATTAATAGTGATAATATAATTTTTGATTTTTAATAGTATTTGATATTTTGACTCAATCAATTTAATATTGATGGTATTAATTATTATTTTCATATGCATTGTTGGATATGAGAATAATCAATAATTATAGAGTACATAATTATTTTTTATTTACATAATAATTGATATTTTTTAATTGCAGAACTTTATTTTTTATAGATACTTAAAAAGTTCTATGTGAGTGTTGTAGTTTTTTCACCTTTCAAGATAGCACAAAATACTAACACAGTTCTTTCTTTTAACGATTAACCAATTACAGAAGCTGTCGACAATTTTTTTGATCTTTTTCCTCCGTGCATCATCGTACATCGCACGGATACTGCACTATTTAATTATAAAACATCATCGTATGGATACTGCACTATTTCATTATAAAACATTAATTTATCATTAAAAATTATAAGTAACTGAATGAGAATAATTTCTTGAAATGGTTGGATATGAATACGAATATTAATTGGAAAATTAATTGGAGAATCGCAAGGTGTAAATTGGAGAATGGAGGGTTTTGAAGTTTGACTGAAACGATCCAATAAGGAAATGCCACGTGAGGGGGGCTGATGCGGAGTGAAATGACAAATTTATCCCCAAATGTTTTGAAAATTGAATTGGAAGAATCAGTTTCCTCTACACCGGTAATGTGACAGACAACAACGAAACTTAAGAATGGGCCTTTTGACACTGCAATAGAAATTTCAAAAAATCTCAGGTTAGGATGGGATTGTAAGAGAGACATTTTATTCACGTTTGGTGCATAGAATGGGATAAGGCTTGATAGTATGAGATCTGATTGTATAAAACTTAATTAAATTTTAATATTATCCAGTGTTTGGTATGGTATTGTATAAAATAATATCCTATTTTAAAAATTAATATATTAAAAAAACTTATTTTAATATATAAATATTGAAATGATATATTAGTTCTTGGGAATTGTACTTGTAAGCAATATTAATACATCAACCTATTATCATGCCTAATCCACCACTCCTAGGCTTGATTAAGTTATACATCATTTTGATGTACAAGGGGATCTTGCTGTATAAGCTTAAACTATACGATGGTAACACCAAACAACTGAAAATGTCATAACGTATGGTATAAGCTTATACTATCGGCCTTATACATCACACCAAACAACCCCATATGAATAGAAAATATATTAAAATCGTCAGATTTTTTGTTTGTTTAAGATCGTGATTGAATACCAACGTATTTGGACACACTCTAAAATAATATTTTAAAATCCTAATCGAATATCACATGACTTTTTATCAATCCTTTAAAATTTTAATTGAATATCAATGTTTTTTTTTTTTCAAAAATAATCCATTAAATTTTTTTAAAATTCCAATCCAATACACCCATTTAGTTTGTAGTGTAAGAGAGTTCAATGTCTATATAAACTTCATACTAAAATATTAATTTTTTTTTATGTGGGATTCGAAGTCTCATATTTTGTAATTAGATTGTAACCGAAAAATTTTAAAAAAATTTATTTTAATGCATTTTTTAAAAAAGTATCCTAAATAATGCAATCTTAACATGTTATTAATACAATGCGCGGAATCCTTCACCCCATTCACGCAGGATTAATAATGATAATTGACTTAATATTTTAGAATTATCACCAATTTAAAAAAATTAATTTATCATTTATAGTGATAATTTAATTTTTGATTTTTAATAGTATTTGACATTTTGACTCAATCAATTTAATATTGATGGTATTAATTATTATTTTCATATGCATTGCTGGATACGAGAATAATCAATTATATTGTACATAATTATTTTTTATTTACATAATAATTGATATTTTTTAATTGCAGAATTTTATTTTTGATAGATACTTATAAAGTTCTATACGAGTGTTGAAGTATTTTCACTCCTCAAGATAGCACAAAATACAAACACGGTTCTTTTTTTAGCGATTAACCAATTACCGACGCCGTCGACAAAAATTTTAATCTTTTTTCTTCGTGCATCACACATTGCACGCACGAATAATGCACTAGTTAATTATAAAACATTGATTTATCATTAAAAATTATAAGTAACTGAATGAGAATAATTTCTTGAAATGGTTGGATATGAATATGAATATTAATTGGAGAATTAATATGGAAAGAGAGGCAAGGTGTAAATTGGAGAATGGCGGGTTTTGAAGTTTGACTGAAACGATCCAATAAGGAAACGCCACGTGAGGAGGACTGATGCGGAGTGAAATGACAAATTTATCCCCAAATGTTTGAAAATTGAATTGGAAGAATCAGTTTCCCCTTCACCGGTAATGTAACTGAAGGAAAGGAAGCAGATATGGAAGTTTCTGATTCGTACGTTTCGCGTGACACAATTGACTCACCACAAGTCAAAAGGCGCAATTTCAATTATATATATAATGAAAACTACTGAGTCTGCGTGGTGGTCAAAATTCATTGTAGCTTAGAAGAAGAAAAAGAGAAGAAAGAGAGAAGAGAGAAGAGAAAGAAAAAAAAAATGTGTGGAATATTTGCATATCTGAATTACAATGTGAACAGAGAGAGGAGATACATCTTGCAGGTTCTCTTCAATGGCCTTAGAAGATTGGAATATCGTGGTTACGATTCAGCTGGGATCGCTATCGATTCTTCTTCTTCTTCATCATCATCACAATCTCAATGCTCCTCCAATTCAGATCCTCCTCCTCTTGTGTTCCGTCAAGAGGGAAACATCGAGTCTCTCGTTAAATCCGTTTACCAAGGTTTGTTTAATTCCTCTCTTTACCTTGATTGTAATTCTAGTTACATCAATGTGTCATTTCTACAAATTTTAATATTATTATTATTTTATTTTATTTTTTAAATTAACAGAAGTAGATGAAGTAGAATTGAACTTGGAGGAAGCGTTTTCTACTCATGCTGGAATAGCGCACACTCGTTGGGCCACTCATGGAGAGCCTGCACCTAGGAATAGTCATCCTCAGACCTCTGGTCCTGGAAATGAGTTCTTGGTTGTTCATAATGGTGTTATCACTAATTATGAGGTTAACACTAATTGTTACCATTTATTTTCATTTTTTATTTATTTATTTGATTGTTTATGGTATTGTATGTTGTGCGTGCATTTGAGGCATTTACCAACAGTGTTGCTGAATTTTAGTTTCTGCCTTGTTTTTTTGTTATGTATTCTTCAGGTTTTGAAGGAAACTCTGGTCAGACATGGCTTCACCTTTGAATCTGAAACCGACACAGAAGTCATTCCCAAGCTTGCAAAGTTTGTTTACGACAAAACCACCGAGGAAGCAGGTAGTTTTTATTGCGAATCGATGAAGTATTTGCATTATTTCCATTTAGAGAATCATATGGAATTTATAGAGTTGATAAACCCCATGAAACCCTGACTTGCGAGGGTACAAGGAAGGAAATCTCTCTAAGCAGCCTTACCCTTGTATTTTTTTTGCAAATATGTTGTTTCCTTACCAATGCTCTAGCTTCATACCTTAACCATATTGCTTCATTTCTGATGCCACTTAAGTTAACTATGTCAATGTGTTATAATTTAAGTGGGTGTTGATACGACCTTTGGGAGAACCTCACCCAGAAAACTAGCTCAAGAGGTAGGAGAACCCAAAGTCCATATAAACTCCACATTAGTTACCCATGTAACCAATGTGTGACTCCAAGTCCCATACCTTGGAGTAGGATAGTAACATTCCAACACGCTCCGCAGCCCCGGCGCCTACGCAGGCTGTCTTTGTGCTAGTCTCTCGGGCAAACACTGCAATTCCGGCATCACCACCCGCATTGGTCGATTGCAACCAGAGACATAGTTGAAGACTCTGATACCAATTGATACGAACTTTGGGAGAACCTCACCCCAAAAGCTAACTCAAGAGATAGGAGACCCCAAAGTCCATATAAAACCGCACATTAATAACCCATATAATCAATGTGCGACTCCAAGTCCCATACATTGGAGTAGGATCATAACAGTGTAGCACTGGATTTCTCAATAGTACAAGGTTAAGGTTTGGGAAGTTTCGTGACCGTTATTGGCTACCGGTAGAAAAGGCCCCTCGGTAATTATTTCACACAATTGAGTTCATGATATTTTGTTGATGTAAATTGTAAAATCTATATAAATTGTGGAGAGGAAGTAATGGGGATAGAGACTGACAAAATTTCCATTTTAATGCTGCCAAACTGAATTTTTTAATGAATTTGATTGAAAAATGATACTGGAGATTGGTTCCGAGTATGATAAACTTGCTTGTTTTGGAGGTTAAATTGATCTGCGTTAAGTCTGCTGGTTTTTTCCATTTATTTGTAGTTACACTTAGTACAATTGTTTTCGGAGGTTTATATCTGAGCTTCTTTTTTCCACTTCTAATTAGGAGGTTTCAATGCCATTATGGGTGATGTATGCTTAAAGTACTTTTCCAATCATGTTGCAGGTGATCAGGATGTTACCTTCAGTCAAGTTGTTCTGGAAGTTATGAGGCATCTTGATGGAGCCTATGCCCTTATTTTCAAAAGTCTTCATTATCCTAATGAATTGATTGCTTGCAAGCGCGGCAGCCCGCTGATCCTAGGTGTTAAAGTAAGTTGAATGCAATTTAGTGATTAATTTTCTTAAAAATTGACCTATTTCAAAATTAATTTTCAAGGGTCTTTTCGGGCAATGACTGTTACTTTTTCTCTTGACATCGTTGATTATGCTTCTAGTCAGAGCACCTAAATATCTCTTAAGAAATATAGTTGCATTTATTGCATCTACTCTCTTTGCTCATTAAAATTGAACACAATATATGCTGTTCACCAATTATTAAAATGTTGGGACTCTAGCTAGTATATGCCGTCAGACTTTTGTTTAATAATGTATAGATTGAGCTTAGGCCTCACTTTGTGCTGCTTGGTTGAATGAGGCAATGCAATGATTGTTTTAAAATAGAGGCCAAGCAATAAATAACTTTCATTTTTTATGCATTGTCAACGCTGCTGATGAAAAAGCTTAAACTTGTGGTGGATTGATTGGCTTCCCTTCTTAGATCAGGTTATTAAAAATTATCCTTAAGAGTTCGCAATTCTGGCTTTCCTTTCCAACCATAGTTATCAAATGCGAATTGCGGCCGACTCCGAAAACACTATAGCGCTTTGGCTGGTAGCGGTATAGCGGAATAGAATCTTGATATACCACACATATAAATGCTCAAAAATAAGACATTCATTCATACTTAAATATATTATCACTTTCATTCCAAAACAAATTGGGATTCTAAATATTGTCAATCCATAACAAATTAACATTCCTTTTATCCCTTTCAACAGAATATGATTATGACCATAATTAACACTGGTAGTAAACAAAAATCAAATAATCTGTTAATATACACTGTTAAACAAAGCAGTAAATATGTTATTATGAACTGTAATAATTGACAAATCAGAAGAAAGGTTGATTCATAACCTGGTTTATGAAAAATGGCTGCTGGAAATTTAAAAACAAACATGAAAGGCCGCGATTGCAACCGCAACAGCATCTTGTTGTGTTGCGGCCAATAGCAGGATTGTGTGCAATTGCAGCGCAATTGATAATTGTACAATGCTCACTACCAAAGAGCCTCGCCCTCTTTGCTCAACCCAAAACCACTAAAATCCCATGACAAAGTATGCTAAATTCTTTGTACAAATCAACCATTCATCACCAAATATGCCAAAGAGTCTACTCCTCAATTATCTAATAGTAGGACAGCAAGAAAATAAAAGTTGTTAGTTTCCCAAATCAGAGAAATACGTAGCACAAAAAAAAAAACCTCCTCCCCATTAAACCCTGACTAGCAAGGGCAGGATGAGGGAAATCCTTGTACGTAACCTTACCTTTGCATAGTTGCAAAGAGGTTGTTTCCCGTATTCGAATCCATGATCTTTCAATCACAAAAGGACAACTTTACCAATGCTCCAGGCTCAAATATGTGGCACAAATTTGGAGAATTTTAGGTGGTTCCTAAACTTCCAACAAATCATTTGTAATTCTATCTGGCATTGCAGTACAAATGAAAGATTCACTTCTTGGAATCCTGAAGAGGGATAGAAATAGGAAAGTTTTCCCCATTTCAAAATTGAATGAAACTGGAAATAGAACCAACTGGAATTCACTTTATAGTTATCTAATTTCACTTCAGATTATCTAATTTCCAAATCCTACTTTCCAATAATGGAGAATGGCATTGATAGAGTTACACTATCAAGAATCTTGAGTTATTATGCTTCTTTGTATGTAACATATGTGAAAGTCATGGAATTCCAATGAAAGAATTTTGAACAGAACAGCTGCGAATGCAGTGGGATGCATAGATTATGAATGAAAAAGGTGGGAACTAGGAATAGGAAATAGAGAAAGATGGTTTATTAAACATCAAATCTTCCTATAATTTGATACTTGAGCCATCTTTCTTTTAATATGAATTAGCTTAGATTTCTATTTTGTGTTTCATAATACCACTTTTTCTTGTGTAAACTTTTCATGGTTAATAGATATTCTGTGAAGGTGAAGATTTTCTGATTGATAATGATTAAAGTAATAACTGCTCTGATTTCAGGAATTGAGAGAAAATAAAGACAATGGTTCAGCATTTGAGGATAACAAATTCTTATCAAAAGATGGCCAGCCCAAAGAATTGTTTTTGTCCAGTGATCCCCATGCTGTGGTTGAGCATACAAAGAAAGTGCTAGTTATTGAGGATGGTGAAGTAGTTCATCTCAAGGTACACAGCACCCTCTCTTTCAATGAAATACTTGCAAGATGATGTCTTTTTACTCTACTTGGCACACTTCTTGTCATTGAAATGTATAGTATTCTGACTCTGGGTAATATTTCTGTAAGAATGTATTCTTTGTAAAGATTGCTTTCGTGATTTCTTAATGGTTCACTACTTCATTTCATCTATCCTTTGCACTCCTCCCTTTCTGGCATGGTGAGATGGTAACTTGTATCATTCACTGTTACTGTATGTTGCATATGCTGAATGGATTTGTGTGCCAGTTGCTTTGTTGTTTGTAATCATGTCAATTTCAAAACAGCATTTCATACTTAGAAATGGTTGTCTCAGGATGGTGGGGTTTCTATTTTAAAGTTTGAGAATGACAAGGGAGAACGTGGCACTCCCTTTTCCAGAGCTGCTTCAGTGCAACGTGCATTATCTGTTCTTGAGATGGAAGTTGAGCAAATAAATAAAGGACATTATGAGCATTATATGCAGAAGGAAATTCATGAGCAATCAGAGTCTCTAACAACCACAATGAGGGGGAGGCTGATACGTCGGGGATCTAGCAAATCCAAGTCTGTTATGTTAGGTGGACTGAAGGATCACCTCAAAACCATTAGGCGAAGTAGAAGGATAGTTTTCATTGGTTGTGGTACAAGCTACAATGCTGCTTTGGCAGCTAGACCCATTTTGGAAGAACTTTCTGGTCAGTGCTGTATGACTTTAATCTTTTAGTCAGTTTTGCAGATTAAAAGGCGTGCTTATATTGTTTTATTCTATACAATAAATTATAGGTGTTCCTGTTACTATGGAAATTGCAAGCGATTTATTGGATAGGCAGGGACCAATATACCGAGAAGATACAGCCGTTTTTGTTAGTCAATCTGGTGAAACTGCAGACACTTTACTTGCACTGCAATATGCTTTAGATAACGGTGCATTATGTGTTGGGATAACAAACACTGTTGGTAGTGCAATAGCAAGGAATACACATTGTGGTGTTCATATAAATGCTGGTGCTGAGATAGGTGTGGCAAGTACCAAGGTAAATGTTGCACTTAAAGGATATAGTTTCCTTCGTTTCATTTTATGTTGTTTTTTATTGGTTTAACCAATGGTTTACTCCCATTTATAACTACAATAGGCATACACGAGCCAAATAGTAGTTATGGCCATGTTGGCTCTTGCAATAGGAGGCGATACAATTTCCAATCAAGCGAGAAGAGAAGCTATTATTGATGGTCTATTTGACCTGCCAAGTAAGTTTCTGTTGGCTGAGCATCTTGCAGGAATTGAGTACATTTTGTGGTGTCTGGTTATTGGCATCCAGCATGTCATATTAGAGTATTAGCATAATTTTTTTATGATTATCAAGTTTTAAAATTATATCCTCGTGCTACGATGAATGTCATGGCTACATGGTTCGGTTTAAATAAGACTAAAAACTTGAACGCATCTAGCCTATTTATTGTGTATTCCGTATAGGTTTCACAAATTATTTTAATGAAACAATTGTGCAAAAGTAGTGAGAGTGCAAACATTTATTTACACTGACAGCATATGAAATGTTCACTTGTAAACAAAATATTGTAGCAAAATTAATGATGATTACAAGAACTAGTGATATCAGTTATGGCGGCAGCAGGAGCTATGATTGCTGAAACAATGATGTCAGTAGAGTTGGTAAATAATGACCGCATACATACATGTTAACAGAGTATTTGTAAGGTGGAAATCTAGAAAACCGATGGGTGTTGTTGTAACTGAGCTGTTGTTTTAAGGAAATTTGTTAATTGTAATTTTTCTTTAATGTGGGTGGGTTCAGTTGATAAGATCAAACAGCGTCAACCCAAAGGTTTGGTAAGAACTAGTGTACCACTTTAAGTCTTATGGAGGCTTGTGGCATGCCTTGAGCTTGCTTGGAATGGGAGAACTTTTCCTCGTAAACTTTCAATTGCCAAAAAGCAAAAAATAAAGAAATTAGAATCTCCAGGAATTCCATACAACCTTTAATCAAGCTAAAAACTATTTTTGATGATGAATCCTTCAAAATGCTACCAAGTGACACATAAAGCAACTTAGGAGCAGTTGTACAAGTAATCTAATTAACATGTTGAATTGTAGATAAGGTCAGAGAGGTGCTGAAACTTGATGAGGAAATGAAGGATCTAGCAAATCTATTGATTGCTGAGCAGTCTCTTCTTGTCTTTGGGAGAGGATACAACTATGCAACTGCTCTGGAAGGAGCTTTGAAAGTAAAGGAAGTGGCACTTATGCATAGTGAAGGGATACTTGCTGGTGAAATGAAGCATGGGCCTTTGGCTTTAGTGGATGAAAATCTTCCAATTGTTGTTATAGCTACACGTGATGCTTGCTTCAGGTTTGTTGAGTAGACTGTTGAGTTGCGTTGCAATCTGAAATTAGTAGTTTGACATTGACATCTTTTATCTTTGACAGCAAACAGCAATCTGTTATTCAGCAACTTCATGCACGCAAAGGTCGCCTGATAGTTATGTGTTCAAAAGGGGATGCTGCTTCTGTATGTCCTGGTGAATCTTGTAGGCTAATTGAAGTTCCGCAAGTTGAAGACTGTCTTCAACCTGTAATTAATGTAGTTCCATTACAGGTATATTTAGCATCCTTTTCTGCTTTATTAGCGTCGAAGTTTTTATTATTTTTCTGTATATGGGTATTGATTTTCTATCCGCTAAAATCTTAGAAGGCTAGCTTCTCCTTGTTTAGTCTACAAAAGATAATTTGTAGGGCGTATATATTTCAACAAATTCCTTTGTGATGCAGTTACTAGCATATCATCTCACTGTATTGAGGGGATTCAATGTTGACCAGCCTCGTAATCTTGCCAAGAGTGTCACTACTCAATGAAGAAGTTTCATGAACACTTTAATTCTGTCTTGGACTGTAAACTAAAAAATTTAGGCTCCCTGTTTTATCTAAATAAAACATTCTCACCAGGCAGAATAGACATCAATCAAATTTCCTGAGGCATTTGATGTGTTTTTTTAATATGATCCTTATATCTTTGATGTATTTGGTTCGCTGAATAGCTTATTTTGATTGCTGGAGCCTAGTGGCAATCACAAAATTGAAGTTATATTGTTTAACATGGAAATCTTTTATAGCATGGCCTTGCCTTTTGCAGAATTAAAAGGGATTTAATTTAGGAGATAATTTTATCTCCTATACATATATAAAAAAGTGTGTAATTTGTATTTTCTTTTTCTCTCTCTACTCTTTATATGATCTCACATGGGTCTCACATATTTTTGTGTTTTTAGAAGATAATTTTATTTTTATAATATCATAAACATTAAACTTTAAAAAATACGGCCGTGATTCTTGAATTTAGCATTAGAAATGAGCTAAGAAAAAAAAAAAAAAAGAACTTGGATGCAAAGTTATTCACTTGAATCATGCTAGTAAGTTTACAATTTATGGCCACCGTAACTTAAGTGCACAACTTAGAACTCTTGGTGGCCTATAGTAATTTTTTATTAACCAAGTTCTTGTTCAGAATTTCTGGTATATTTTTCATGTTATTTAAGCAACCATTTATAATCTAGAATGTATTATAATGAGTTGAAAAGTCTTATATTTAACCATAATCTATTATTCATCAAAAAAAAAAAAAAACCATAATCTATTACGGCCCTTTTTCGTCGTAACACTCACCCCTATAATTTAGTGAACTGGGTTAGGATTGGCTCTTAGACCAAATTTGTCTTTTAATCAAAAAAAATTATTATTTAAAAAATTATATAAATTTAAACATTTATTAATAAAATAAATTATAAATATAATATAAGTAAAAGTTGTGAATTTCATAAATAATATAAGAGGAAATGAAATATGAAAAAAAGGAAAGTAGAAAGAAAATCAAAGGAAGAATGATATTAAAACAAATATAAGCTCTTGAATGTAAGGAAATATTATTATATTTTGAATTAACCAAGTATCACTTTTTTCATTTAAAATATTTTCTCATATAGGACTCTAAACATAATTAGGAAAATAATTACAATTCAACACACTATTAGTATGATGATTGTAGAATACATTAACGATCATGAAAAATAAAGAGTCACATTTTATGAACCATATAAAAGGTCATCCATGATATTTTATAACACTCTCACTTGCATGTACTCTACAGTTCACAACATTATTAGTGTGATTGTTATAGATACATCAAAAACCATGAAAAAGAAAGAGTCACATATTTTTTTATGAACAATGTGAAAGATCATCCATAAATTATGTGAAAAGTCATCCATAATATTTTATAACTCTCCCCCGTGGATGTATTCTATAATTTAACACACTATTAGTGTGATGGTTTTATAACACATTAAAGATTATGAAAAATAATGAGTCTCATGTTATGAACCAAGAGAAAGGTCGTTCATAATATTTCACAACAAAAATTATTTTTTTAACATTGATAGAGAATTTCATCTACGCATCAATAAAAAAAAAATTGGTGATCAAAGTTTTTTATTGACATCTGAGCATGTTATATATTCATATTTATATTGAAATATATTGTATACAATGCAACTTAGTAATTTTGTGGATAATAATAACTAATTTTTTTTGTAACGGAAGTAGTTAACAAAAATTAATGGTTTCACTTTCAACTATGTAGCATATTAAGAGCAGTTATTCAATACTGATATTAAGATTATTTTTTCATCATTATATGTACTCTAAACATAATTATGAGAATAATTACAATTCAACATATCATTAGTGTGATTGTTGTAGAGTATATCAAAGATCATGAAAAATAAAGAGTCACATGTTATTAACCATGTAAAAAGTTATCCATAATATTTTTCAACATTCTCTCTTGGATGTATTCTACAATTCAACACATCATTTGTATGATGGTTATAAAATACATCAAAGGTCATGAAAACAAAGAGTAACATGTTAGTCCCATCCTATGTGGGGTGGGAAAACCCTTGGGTATATCAAAAAAAAAAGAGTAACATGTTATGAACCATGTATAATGTCATCCATAATATTTTACAACAAAAATGAAATTTTCAGCAGTGATATGTTTCAAGAGATAATTTCATCTGCGCATCAATAAAAATAAAATTTTCTATGACATCTAAACATGTTTTGTATTGAAATATATTGTATACAATGTACCTTAATAATTTTGTGGACAATAATAACTTTTTTTTTTTGTAATGCTTGTAGTCGAAGAAAATCAAATGGTTTTACCATCAAATATAAAGCATACTACGAGCATACTAGTATTAAGATCATTTTCCCATCGTTACTTTTATTTTTCCTCTAGAGTTGTTGTATTTTGTATTCTGTTACGACTCCTGGTAAGCAAAACTTTATTTAATGGCATCCTTTAATAAAATTTAGTAAAGGTAATAACTAAATTTTTACTTATACACAAATATTATTTTATTAAAAAATTAAACTATAAAAATTAATTTATATAAAATATCTTAAGAAAATGTTAAATATTTATTTGTTAAAATATTTTTTGTTGTATTTAATATGATAACAAAAATTTATGAAATTATAATTTTGGATGACTCGTGGCTGATCCTAACCCATAAGGGTTTTCGCCTGTGAGAGATTTTATTATTGAGATTTATTTAATCCTACAGGCTTTTTAACCCTAACTCATGCGGGCTAGGACCTAATAGGACAGGTTAGCCCATTTTAATAGTTCTACTCAAAACTAAGAGCATGGGTACGTAGATTAGTTAGTCTTTTATGTACTAAATTATATTTATCGGGGCAGATCTTCTTACAGTGTAAGAGTAATAACTCTTACACTCAATATTAACCGTTGATTTTTGCATATCTAACGATTATAATTAATAATTAATTAATGAGAATAATGTAATTAATTAGTCATTTAATGGATGAAAATCAACGGTTAAAGTTGAGTATAAGATTTATTACTCTTATGCTAGTGTAATTTGATCATGTCTCATATTTATAAGATATTTAGATATAAAAAAGCGAAAATCCTCATGTTTAACATGTTCAAAGTTCAAACCAACATGAAAATCATGAGTTTTTTTTTTCGTGCATGTTCTAAACAGATTTTCACACACTTATGAAATCAAAAAAAGTAAATTTAAACTGCATACAATAGTGCAGATTCAAAGGTTTTAAAATATACATAAAAAAGATGACAGTATTTAAAATACTTAACTATCAATAAGTTTTCAGCAATTTTAAAATATATGACACTATACAATTTATAAATAGCGTAAAACTCTCAAAATAAAACCCTTTTGACTTTTATCATTCATAAAATTAGATATTTGCCAACTAAAGTCTAAAGGGAAGAAACTTCAATTTTCAATATTCACTAAATCACTAATATCTTCTTGTATGCAGAACCAAGCCGAAACATTACGGAATTGGAATAGCTTGAGGAACAACCATTGATTTAACAGAGTTCAAAAACAGAAACAGCTATAGAAAACGTCCCCAACCAAAGCATGACTAACTTACATGAAAGATTGCCATAGAAACACAAACAGTACTCACAATATCATTACAAGTAATAATACAAGAACAACCAACATGTTATGTTTGTATTTTATTAAAAATAGTTCAGTCTAACACAACACATGGCTGAAACACTCGTATGGAAGAGAGAGAGAAAAAAAAAAAAAACAAGCCCAAAATACAGATAATAAAACTTTGGAATTATACAGATAATTCTTAGCAAAAGCAACTTGACCCGACATCCCAGTCTGTCACAGATTTTGTACATAGGCATTAGGCAATGCTGCAGCAAGGCCAATGCTGTTAACAACCAAAATTGTCATCCTTTGTCCCTTGAGACAAGCGATTGATACAATCCAAGCAGAAAAGAAAAAGACTGTCACAATTTTAACAAGACCAACCACATGCACATACAGGCCAAACTGAGCTATAATTTGAAATTCAGCAACATTCTTATCTTCTACCAAACTGCCCTCAGCACATCACCACCACCATCAGCATTGTCCTGAACAAATTGGAAACCATATTAGTCATCATAAATTTCAGATACCCCAACAAAAACAAAAACCATAAATTTCATATACCCAACAACAAAAAATCATTAATTTCAGATACCCAAATAAAAATAAAAATTAAAAAAACATAAATCTCAGATACCCAGAAGAGAAAAAATCATAAATTTGAAAAACCATAAATTTCATATACCCAACAACAAAAATCATTTATTTCAGATACCCAAATAAAATTAAAAATTAAAAAAACATAAATCTCTTATACCCAGAAGAGAAAAAATCATAAATTTGCATGATTGATGATAAACCTGGGGGTTGCAATTAGGAGGGTCCTCAAAGAGGGACAAAGAGAATTGTTTATCAGCGACGCCGACATCAAAGTGGATGAGACCAGAGCTGGGGAGATCAACGCGTATACCCTTAACGGGGAACCATAGAAAAAGCTCCTGAGCAGTCACACCGGATAATTCCCCGATCCGACCATAACCTAGGGTACCCTTGATGTTGGAATCATAGTGAACTTCGTTTTCGAATTTGGCGTTGCAAGGTTGTTCCATCCACACCTCGAATTCACCACTGCTACCATTAATCGAATACCTTGTGATCCCTTTAGGAAGAAGCCCTACGGGTAACCCTTGTGCACGAAGCTCTTCGTATATCGTAGTTGAATTTGAACCATTTACCACTATCCACAACGTCGACACGCTCACAACAAGAATCCATGGCAAAATGGAAACCCCACCAGCCATAGCCATCGATGATTTAGAATTTTTTTCAAGAGAAGAAGAAGAAACACCAGATTTTGAATTTGGAAATTCTGTGCTCTTTCTCTCCCTTTGATGTTTACCTAATGATAAACAAATTAATGTATTTTTGTCCATTTAGATAATATTTAATAACCAACTTTTAAACATGTGAGAATAACATATGTTATTCTAAAAGATATATACTTATATCATCTTAGATCCTAATCACTGATTTCTGTCTATTAACGGTTATAATTTATTAAATCAAAATTATTAATTAATTAATAATAAATTTGACCCATTAAATTATAACCGTTGATGGACGAAAATCAAACGGTTAGGATCTAAAATTATATAAGGTTATATATTTTAAAAGAATAGATGTTTTTCCTTTAAATAAATATTAAGAATAAGAATTATGTAAATAATAAAAAAAAAATTGGCAACCAAAAAGTTTAAGCGGAAGTAACTACCGATATCCATTAAGATCAAGAAAAAAAAAAACACCCCGACGTCTATCAAAATTTCCGGGAGAGATTATATTAAAAAAAAACTTTAATATTTGTATAGTGAAGGTAAATACGTTATCGATATTTACTCTTAAAAAATATTGTTTTGAGCTAAAAAATTAAAAAATTGTAATAAGAAATACTATTATAATTCTGAAATAAATTATAATTATAAAAATATCTCTCTCCTCCATTTTCTTTTTATTTCTAATTTATAAATTAAGAAAAAATAAAACACACCAAAACGACGATATTGGTGTGAAAATAAAAAGTTTGACATTAAATTTTAATCATTGATTTTGTTAATCTCCAATTATTATTTATTGGATTACACTTACTAATTAATTAATAATTTATAATAAATTATAATCATACGTTATCGATATTTACTCTTAAAAAATATTGTTTTGAGCTAAAAAATTAAAAAATTTGTAATAAGAAATATTATTATAATTATAAAAATATCTGATTGTATATTTTATTTAATAAAAAATATTTTATGCATTTGTTTGAACTCATATTAATTTTGACGAAAGTAAATTTTCATATTTTAACGAATTTATATATCAAAAAATTTTAACAACAAATAAAAGTATAATTCAATCAACTACCAAATATATATATATATATATATATATATATATATATATATATATATAAAAGTTTGACATTAAATTTTAATCATTGATTTTGTTAATCTCCAATTATTATTTATTGGATTACACTTACTAATTAATTAATAATTTTCAATAAATTATAATCGTAAATTGACGAAAAATAATAGTTAAAATTTAGTATTATTTTTTTGTTTAAATAAAATTTAGTATTAAATTTTTTAGTTTAGGATTTAGAGTTATCGATATCAAATGATTTTATCTCTTAAAATATTAAAAAAAATATGATTGTATATTTGTATTTAATAAAAAATATTTTATGCATTTGTTTGAACTTATATTAATTTTGATAAAAGTAAATTTTCATATTTTAACGAATTTATATATCAAAACAATTTTAACAACAAATAATATATATATATATATATATATATATATATATATATATATATATATATAATGCAATTCGAAATAACTTAGATTAAATTTAGATTAGATCAAAATCATTTTGAATCCAATCAATTAATTTGACTTTTTCCATTATAATACTCTACAAAATTATTCATATTTATCAACGGAAAAATAAATTTACGATTAATGTAGATAAATTATCTACATTTATCAAATTTGTTTCTTCTTGACCAAATGTTATTAGATCAACAAACGTCATATAATTATGGTTTTTTAGAAGGGCAATCATTTAAAAAATTTCTTTTACTATTGATTCATGGTCTCACCTTAATTTTTATTTTTCTCTTCATTATTTTGTAGACCTCACTTATGACATGAATCAAGAAAATGTTTTCCCATGAGATTGTTGGGTTTACTCTGCTGCCAATATCCCATTCAAACCTGAGATAAAAAAGTGGTGCTGGGTATTAATTTTTTTATACGGGTGTTATTTTCGTATGCCTCATCAAGGGGCAAATGAAATTTGTTAACCAGTAATCTTTTTTATTTCATTTTTTTTTCTAGAAATGTTTTCGGTAAGTTATTATTTTAAACTTTTGAGAAAAGCACCTAAGCAGCTTTTTTGGACTTTTTCTTATAAATTGTTTAGGTTACTGTTTTCCCCCAATAGTAACCTGTGTACATCACATCTCAATTTCTTCCTTATTGAGAATAACGAATCTTTATGTATCCAAAAAAAAAAAATAGAATAAAGAATCTTTCTACCACTCTTATAAGCTGCATAAAAACTTGGAAAGAAATGATGAGGAGGGATATTCTTACTACCAAAATTTTCTACTACCAACTTACTACCTATCTAATCACCATTGGATCAATATTTTCTCTTTTTTCAAAAACTTTTTGACATTCTCTCTCTTTGATTCAATGGTGATTAGATAGGTAGTAAGTTAGTAGTAGAAAATGTTGGTAGTAAGAATATCCTCCCTTAGAGAAATGATATCACCAGCTAAAAATACAGAACATAACTAGGATCAAATGCTCCCCCACCCTTTTCAAAAATAAAAAGGAAAAACAAAAGGCTTGAAATGCATATCAGACACGTGAATTTTTGCTTGAAAGTTGAAACAAAAAAAATATTCACTAGAACATAGTCCAAGCATGTAGAACTGGATGATAAGGAAAAAAAAAAGGAATAAATCCATTATAAAGGAGTAATTCTTCTCAACTGTACCATCCCAAATCAGAACAAAAATCTTCCTAGCTTTCTCTACCTTTGGGGGAAGGGGTGTTTTGGGGGGAGATAATGCGCCTCACACTTTTCAACTACCAATACCAGTAGATACCTCTATATCTTGTTTCATCCATCTACTTGAATACTCCGTGAGCTCTAAGGTTCAATCACAAATAGGGGCTGCAAGGGAACAAAAGAGATCAAACCTATAATGATGAACAAGTTAATTTTACTTTGAGTTATTAATCATGAGGGCCTAGAATATACTCACAGTGTCAACGCTTACAGGCTTGCCATCTTCAGCAAGGATTTCAACTATAGTTCCTGACTGATCAGCCTGTATATATAGTACATAAGGAAAATATACAAATTTTTATAGTTCGAGATGGAAGGGAAAATCCACAGCATCCTCAAGACAAAATAAAAATTGCTACAATTCTTACTTCTCTTAAATGATTTTTTTGAGTTGCATCTCATGTCTATTACTCAAGTTAGAAATTTTAAGCCTATTGTATACAATTTTTTTCGGCGAAAGGTTTATTGTATGGAAAAGTCAACTATAATGCGTCCTTAAATAATTCATTAAGTTTTTCCACTTCATTGTTGTATCTCCATAAAAACCAGTAAAGTGTAGCAATTGATTTCAGTTCTACTTTAAGTACAATCTGACATGAACATGTTGAACACAAGTTATTTCCTCCTTAAGTATGAGTTAATAATATAACTATTAGCAGGATTCTTTGTTTTTTTTTATTTTGCTTGAGTAAACTTCATTGTAATAGATTCTATATACGCATGTGAAGAACCAGTACCTTTACAAAAACTAAACTCATGTTAACAAACTTGTGAAATTGTATAAAACTTTAAAAAGCCTATGATGGTACATAGCTATTTTAATACCAACAAACCTGAACACCTTATGAGATATCAAGGACTATTGCAGGAAGGGGACTACTAAAGAGAGGAGGAACAAATACTACCAAAAACGAAAACAAAGAGAATAAAGATGCCGCAGAGCAATAGATCAACCCATATACTCCCTCTTTCCTCCTTTATGTGTCTCATTCAACTTTTCCCAATATTGAGGAATATTTTACTTTGACATCACATTTTTCAGTAGGTTCATCTTTCATGTTAAAAGGTGTCACTTAAATCATGGGTTTACTGTCAAAAAAGAGGAATGAGGGAAATATAGTATATTGAAAACCCTAAATTTTAACTTTCAAAGTGTAACAAATAATCCTAAAAATATTAGCAAAACAAAGGTAATATAATATAGATGGTGAAATTATCAAAAAACAACTTGCAGCTTGCTTTTAAGGGCACTTACCAACCAGAAATGCTATTTCAAAGCATTTCTCAATAATAAGTGACCACTGACATTGCTAAACTCATAGTTTCTCTTTCCAAAAAAAAAACTTGGGGTAGCTAAAATGAACTTAAGTTTCCAAGCTACATTGTCAGAACATCATAAAGCTCGTGATTTATTTGGATGTGCAGGCTAAGAAATTCAGAATACTTCACCAGGTAGACTAACAACAACAACCAAGCTTTATACCAACTAGATGGGATTGGCTCAGGGATCAATCAATGCCATTGGGGTGTGTCATAAACCAAATTTTCAGGAAAACCATTTAGATCAAGGTATACCAGGGTGACCAACATATCATAATAATCATAAATAATGTTTCATTAGTCAATTTTGTGTATAATGCACTAATGTCTAATGGTATCATGGACCTAATAAAACTTTATCCTCTGATATGTGTGTGATGCGTGTTGCACTAATTAAGGAACAGCTACATATTTATTTATACATTGCCCTTTAGACTTTTTATAGTTTTTGGTGAAACTTGAGTTTTCTCACAAAGCTTGCAATAATTCTTGTTGATCATACTCAGAGGCTTTGAAAGGAGTAAGCAGACCAAATTTTTATGGCAGCGTGCTTCATTTTCTGTTCTGTGGTGTCTTTGGTTGAATTTGGGAAAAATCCTTACCCCTAGATTGTTTTGTGATAGGCTTGTTTTCATGGCTTCACCCTGGGCCTTATCAGATGGTCTGTTTCTGATTTTCCTTTGTTACACAAACAACTGGACTGGAAAGCACTTTTCTATTAACGTTTTCTCTGCCTTGCTTTAGTTTCTGCTGTTGTTCTATCTAAGGAGGAATACAGTATTCTCCTTCTCTGTACCTCTTCTTTCCTTCCAATGATATTCTTCCATCCAAACATCTCCTGCCGGGTTGACTATCCCTAATTTCCCACCCTACATGTTCCTAGTAGTCATTATGCAATTCATGCTACATGATCTACCCAGTAGACTAACACAATAAGACTTGAAATTTTTTATTTTCTGACAGGCCTGAAGAGGGAGACGAGGAAGGAAAAATTGGCAATCAGGATCCAAGCATTCTGCTCCACATTTGAACATCTTTGATTTTCCATTTCCATTGGCTCAATTTACTTAATAAGGAGGTGACTCAAAATGCATTGCATATGTGCTAATATTAATAACCTCAATATTTTTACATGCAGTTGCATCATCCATTGCTAACCAGTAATTTTGATAATGCAAAGAGAAATGACGTGAGGCAGTATATGCATAACAAATAAGTGCATCTTATAAAGGCATCATACGTAGAACCCACTATTTTAATCAACAGTTTCTGTGAACTTACTTCTATTTCATTCATCAATTTCATCGCCTCAATGATGCACAAGACTTGCCCCTTCTTTACTTTGTCTCCGACCTAAAGAAAGAGTCCCTTCACATAAGGCTGCAAAAAAGTATTATACAAAGAATAAATATAAAATTATAAAGAAGTTAAGAAGATGTACCTTCACAAATGCAGGTTCACCGGGTGCTGGACTTCGGTAGAATGTCCCTGCCATGGGGCATTTAAGAGGCTGATGCGATGATTTAGCTGACTTGGCAGCTGGGGGAGAAGTTGATGGTGGAGAGGTAGGAGGAGCCGGAGCAGGTGTTGGAGTAGATGGCGGCCCCGCCGGCAAAGGGGGTGAATATAACATGGCAGGTTGAGGAGCATATTGTAGTTGAGGCATAGCCTCTTTTTTCCTGATTGTTACTTCACAGTCAAGCTGCTTAAGCTTCAACTCTACAATGTCTCTTGAATCAACAAGCCTGCAGGAGAAGGAAATTGAACATAAAGGTTTGCATTGTTGATTGCTCCACTCCAACCATGTTGGGAAAAAGCTTATATATAAGTTATTACCAATAGAAAGAAGCAAGTGCTTACTTGACAAGACTTGCAACTTGAGTAATAAAATCAGAGATTGATTCTTGAGTAGCCAAGATTGAAGAAGATGGTTCATTTGAAGGCTTGGTAGGTGGTTCCACGTCTGATTTGGCTTTGATAGGAGGCGCAGCATTGGAGGAACCATCAAGGGCAACCTTGTTTAACCCAAAATATGAGACCAAAAGGAGCATACATACATACATACATACTGTTCCGGATGAACATTAATATAGGTTCTTTCTGGTTCAGTGTGTGTCCTTTGTACTATATTCTCCTATATATATATATATATATATATATATATATATATATATATATATATAATATATACACAACTGGATTAATATTTATTAGGTCTCACTCATTAATTAATTTTTGATTCCTAATAAATTTCAACCGTTAGATGCACGGAAATCAACGGTTAAGATTTGGTGTAAGATTTATTATTCTTACACCGGTGTAACTTGATTCTACCCCATATATATATATATATATATATATATATATATATATATATATATATATATAACTGGTTGAGGTGGTTACCTTGAACGTGGATAATGATAAACCTCATCGTGCCATCATGGTAGGACCCACCTCAAATACCATTATAAGAGGTAACTGGCCCAAAATCCGGATAAAGTCCTTCCGGGTAAACCCAGCTAATTGTCCGGCTACTATTCCCGGGTATACAAACCCGGAACACATACATACATAAATACATACATAGTGTGAAAGGAAAAGGAAGAGTGTTTGTTTACCTCATTTAAATGGGCCTTAACCCTTGGGCATAAAACCAGATGAGTAGGAGGGTATCCCTACACATATATACATAAATAGGTAGATAAAGGAATTGTGCCATATATGAATGAATATTTGGAGCATTGATAGTATATAGAAGAAAGATACATTGCATACATAAAAGTGTCTTAATTTCCAACATTTTGTTATATGGAAAAAGGTGGGTAGAGAAAGAGAGAGACAAGATAAGTGTAAAGGTAAGAATAAAGAAAGAAAAGACATTGAATTTGGTAGTGACCTAAATTAAGAATAAAATGGAAATCATGAGAGAGAGATAGAGAGAGAGGTACCTTGGTGAAAAAGCGGAAGTTGGGTTTGGGAGAGAGGCGGAAAGAAAGGTTAGAGTTAGAGGAATGAGAGAGGCGCAAATTAGTGGCGGATTTGGTGATAGCAGAAGCTGAAGCAGGTGAAGGTGATGTTGAAGCCAAAGACGATGCCATGTCCCAAACTGAAACAACACTTTTAACAGAGAGAAGAGAGAGAGAGAGAAACAAAGGTCGAATGTTTGATAAAAAACAATGGAAGTGATGAGTGAGACAGGAACAAGAACACTCGGCACACATCCAGTGGCTCTACTATGACTACTTTACCTCTCACGTGCCCTGCCCCATTTTTTTTTGGGTATAGTTAGAATTTTTTTTTTTTTTTCTTCTTATTTTTTACTTTCAAATCTTAATTGTTGATTTCTATCAATTTAACGATTATAATTTATTAAAAATTAAAAATTAATTAATAAATATGATCCAATAAATTACAACTATTATATTGACTGAAATCAACGGTTAAGATTTGATAGTAAAAATAACCTCTCCTTTTTATTTATTATTTTTTTAGTAGACTATTCAATCATCGTTGTTGTTATTATTATTATTATTATTTGAAGGATAAAAATTTTCTGATATTTATTTTTTATTTTTCTATCTCTCCTCCTCACATTGACTAATATGAATCCGTATATTTTGTAGTGTGTGTAAAATTAATATAAATTATCTATATATATACTTTGAGGATGTATATTCTTATCACTAAAATTTTCTACTACTAATTTACTACATATCTAATTACCATTGGATCAACATTTTCTCTTTTTTCAAAAAATTTTTAGCATTCTCTCTTTTGGATTCAATGATGATTAGATAAGTAGTAAGTTAGTAATAGAAGATTTTGGTAATAAAAATATCATTCCTCGTATACTTTTCATTTTAATGTCTAACGTAAAATTGAATGGTGTTATGAATGTAACGCTATGATCATATGCAGATCACAAGGACCCGATCAAAAAAGCATATTATACAAGGGAAAATATTTTCTCCTTTTAAAGGAGAAATTTTTTTCCTACCAAAGACACATAGCATAAGTGGGGCCTACAAAATAATGGAGAGAAAAAAAATCAAAGTGGGACCTATTTATGCTATGAGTCTTTGGTAAAAGGAGAAAAATTTTCCCATTATATAAACCTATAAAAACTATATTGAATAAATAATTAAACTATAACAAAGTTAAGAAGTAGAAAAACTAAGGATCCAAACAAAGTGATACTCGGCATGGTATCAAATATTAATTTCACCTTTTAAGATGAAGTTGTTTTATAAATAGATATACGTTACTTTAGAATCAAGTGACTTAGGGTAAGGTGTTTGAATACGATAATTATTGAAATCGAGTTACTTGAACTGGTTGAGACGTTGTTTTTAGTTTTCATGGTAGTAGTGGATGTTTGATGACTCTTGCGTGTCCTCGGATCATTAGTACGGGTAGTGTACAAAACAACTATTCTAATGCTCAATTTAGTACGTGATTGATGCAGAGTATGCAAATGAGATAATATACCAACATGAGGGCTAAGCTTCTGTATCTACATGTATTTACAAGATCACGAGAAATCATTTGTTACCAAAAGATCATAATAAGCCATTGTGTTTACAATTTTGGAAGTCATAATTTCTCCTTTATTCTATATTAATGTGATCATTAACCATTTTGGACTACTTGAGTCTCTAATAAGAATGTGAGCATTCAAAAATATAATATTGTGAATGCAAAAAAATTTCTTCGTAAGAGCTAACTATGATGTGGATATTGTCTACCCGAACAAAAAATTATCTCCTACAAAGGATATATTTATCCAAAATAAATATAATATTAAAAAAAAATTGTCAAAATTGTTCACCTAATTTTATATTGAACTAAAATATTATATGTGGATATTCCCGGCTCGATAAGAATTGTCTCCCATTAAGGATACATTTATCCAAAAAAAACATATAATAATATTTATAATTTTGCTTTGACAAAATTGTTCACATAATTTTATATTGAACTAAATATTATAAGTAAGAATTTAAATTGAATTAAATAATTTATATAATTATACAATCCATCTATCATATTTTTATTGGATTAAATATAGGGTTTAATATTTGATGCCGAAAGCGCATAGAAAAGTGGTTAACATAAAGTTAGGATTTCACAAAAGAGTAATCCTCTACTTCTCAATTATAATTATCAAAATAACAAAATTCAACTCCTAAAATAAGGGTTTTAAGTACTTTTATAGAGTAATAACAAATTGATCCAGTATTTTAAATTTTAAATTTTAAAAATAATAAAACTTCCTAACATAAATATAACAGTAATTAGCATTTAAAAATAAATAAATAATTATAAATAAATATTTCAAAATACATCCCAAATCTTAGATCTCAAATTATGTTAATTGTGTTGCTTTCCTTTTCTTACTAAATAAATTGCAATCGTATCTGCTGTTTTATTGGGACTTGCATTTGATCGTAATTTGTTAATTTTCAAATTATTGTTTCTTTCAATAATTGGGTCATACTTATTGTGCCATAACTTTGGTTGATTATAAGCTTCTTGAATCAATAGTTGAACCGTTATAAAATATATATATATATAATATATATATATATATATATATATATATATATATATATATATATATATATGGAGAATTTGTGTTATTACCATGTTACTACCAATCAATCTCATTGTTAGATCGATTATGTTGATCCAATGATTATATTTATTTCCATCTTTATGAAAGCATTAAATATGGGAAATCATAACCATACAAAGATGAAAATAAATATAAAATATTACGTTTAGGAAATCATACCATACAAAGATGGAAATAAATATAACTGTTGGATCAACATAATCGATCTAACGGTGAGATTGATTGGTAGTAACATAGTAGTAATACAACTTGGTTGTTACAATATCCTTCCCCTATATATATATATATATATATATATATATATATATATATATATATATATATATATATAAACTCTCCTAAAATAATCGAATAAACATTTCAATTACTTGATACGTTTTCACTTTTATAAAAAATAAAATAAAAAAATTGTATTAATCCAATGATGATCCGTATTTAAAGCACTTGCAAAGAAACCATTTTGTTGATTTTGAAATCTCGCATAAAACCACCCAAAGTTGGAGAAAAAGAAGTGACGACCCAAGTTGTTGTCGGTGCAAAACACAGAAAACACAACAACGATTGAGTTGAGTTTGGGTTTAAAACAGAAGAGATTTTAGACTCTTGAGAAAATGGCTATGGCTATGAAGGCTACGCCAGTCACAGGTTTGGGCTTCGTTTCTCTAAGGTCTTCCAGACTTCCACCCTTCAAATCATCATTTCTCAGTTATAAGGGTAAGTCCATGCCTTTGTTCTAACCTATGATCCTTTGTTGTTATTATTATTATTATACCCAAATGGGAGGACATGTTTTTATGATCCTTTGTTACACAAGAAAACTGGCCATGATTCTGAAAGTTGAAAAACTATAGTTGTTGGCACATTTTAGAGCACTTTGATGTTAGAATTTTTATTTCACTAAACCAAGAAAAAGGGTCGTTACTGTATATATAGAAGCAAAATTTTATGGTTATTTTAGCATGAAAGAAATGTTCCTTCCACATAAACTTGAAGGAACAGTAACCAGGGTTATATTGCTGCAGGAGCACTGGAAGTTCCTGGTATACGAGTATCCTACTCCAATAGGTTAAAATGTAATTGTCAAGGTGGTGGTGCACTTGGTGCTCAGATGAATCTTTTTAGCAGATTTGCTAGAGTTATCAAGGTAAGATAAGGATATACATATAGTTGAGATTTTTTTTATTTTATTTTTTTATAGTTAACTTATGGATTTGGTTTTTTCCATCCACCACTTTCACTGTAATTTTTCTTGCATATCAATAACTTTGAATTAATGCAGTCATATGCTAATGCCATTATAAGCTCCTTTGAAGACCCTGAGAAGATCTTAGAACAAACTGTTGTAGATATGAATAATGATTTGATAAAGGTTCGCCAAGCTACAGCACAGGTATGTTTTGAGTTTGTTTCCTTTTGTTATCTTCACATTTATATTTCTCAGTTGTTCCCAATTCTCATTTGTCAATCACTATATTCCAGCCTGGTTTTTACTGAGCTGAATGGACGTTTTCGATGAACTTCCGTGTTTCAATTTTATCCAGGTTCTAGCATCTCAAAAGCAATTAGAAAGCAAGTACACTTCCGTACAAAAAGCTTCTGATGATTGGTATTCTTTTTCAATTTTGTGTGTGTGTGTGTGTATGTTTTCAGAAACATCTACTTTTTTGCATCTGCATCATTCATTGTCTGGTAGTTATTCTCCTTCCCTTGGCTTGATAATAGGTATCGAAGGGCACAACTTGCTCTTCAGAAGGGGGATGAGGATCTTGCCCGTGAAGCACTTAAGCGAAGAAAAACTTATGCCGTATGCCACTTTCCTATCTAAAGCTTTGTGGAGGACTTTAAGTTTTATGCATTATAAATGAGAATGTTGTGTATTATGTATAGATCTTGACTTGAGATAAATCATTTTTACAGTACACGGTACACACATTCTTTATCGTCAAAGGATAGAAAGAAAAGAACATTTGTGTGGAAACTGGAAGCTTAATTTGCGCACTTGCTGTTGGTTTTAATTGGTTTCATTGCTCGTTAAACTTGGTACCATTAGTTCCCCCAACTTTTCTTTTTCTTTCTTTCCTTAATGTTTCCAATACTAGCTTTCTTCCTTATGGTTTTGAAATTTTAAATACCAATAGGGAAATGCATACAGAATCAGATGTCCTATAATTTTTTACTATATTATTAAGGCACCTCTAAACTAGTAGTGATTAGTGTCATTCAATTTGCAAAGATCTTACTGGTTTATGCACTAGTTCATGTTCTTTTCTCAGAAACACTATATTGATGCAGCTTTTCTGCATCTAACTCTTCTAGGGGGGGATGGTGATGGTACCAGAAATTCACTACTACTGGATTAATGGAGACAATACTCCTAACACAGAAGAACAAGAAAGTAACCAAGCAACCTGGACGTAGAAATTACAACGCTAATTGAAAAGCACTACTAGTAATTGATAAAAAGGAACTAATACATGACCACCCCCAAATACCCAGCTACTGAATCCCACTCATCAGTAACGACCCACCAATTTACTGATTTCATGTCTGCCCCACTCCCATCCTCTCCTGCCCTTTATCCTCCTTTTCACTAACTGACTCCACATTCCACCTTGCACCCAATTCTCCTTCTCCATTCAACATTAGCCACGTGGCATTGACACTAACTAACTTCTCACTTTTCATCTTTTTAGTCCTCAAATACATCAGATATTTACATTCACCCCCAGATTGTTTCCTCCCTTTGTGTTTATATACCTCTTTATATGGCTCCAAGGGCTCATCAGATGGGAAGTGTCTGTTGAGCTACAATTGGTAAGGATGAAGGAGTGATGCATTCTGTGATCCCCTTTGCTTGGGTTTAATATTTTTGTGAATTCAAGATTCTTGTATTTAGTATGATAGTTGTTAGTTGACATAGATAGCTTGGAATTAGTTACTACTGCTCATGGTTGTTCATGAGAATTCTAAATGCCCAACGCCAATTCTAAAAGACCTTTTCTATTTATATACTGGACAACCTGAAATAGCTACTAGTGTTATTTCTCATAATCATCCCTCTTCTTGGTTTTAGAATTTCACTCTTTTAAAACAGCTCTTATTTAATGGTGACATCCCTACATGCATAGACATGAAACCAGTGACAAAGACATAATTACAAAATCCCTATAAATAGAGAGAGAGATTTTTCTCTTTAGAAATAAGGAAATATTCTAAATATTAAGTAGAGATGTATCATGCTAGTTTCCTTTGAATTTGCAGCGTGGCGTGCGTGTTGTTTAATCATTGCATGTCATTATAAGTTGAAAACAAGTTGTTTTCGTAGATTGAAGTTGATTTCTGCCATCTTCATCATATGTGGTATGTACAGGATAATGCAACTGCTTTGAAGACACAGCTTGAACAGCAAAAGAGTGTTATTGATAGTCTTGTGTCCAATACACAGGTTAGTTGCCATCTGTTATGATAGTTTTATTACTCTAATTTGTTTTCAAAAGTTGATGAATAAAACAGAGGAAAATGTAGGGACATGAGGTAGTTACAGAGTTTGTAGGGGAGAGAACAAGAAAACATGAGTAAAAAACTGGGGAAGTGGAAGTGGAGAGAATCAAGAGAGAGGGGGAGAGAGAGGATCAGGAAGAGATATGAGAATAGAGATCAGTAGTAGTAAGTTTATATTGTCATTTGATGAACTTTAATCAATTTACCATTATATTATTTATTGTTACATGTTAAATTCAATTTTAATTTTTGAACTGTGGTAGATATGTGCTAACTACGGTAGTAGATTTTATTTTTATGATTCAGTTCTATGTAGTAGTATAGCCATGTGTATTTATATTTTGGTTCATCAGTTCATGGAATTTTCTCGCTGGCAGTTTAAGCTAATATATTGATGCTATATATGCCCCTGATATGTGCAGCTTCAAGTGAATTGGGTAATGTGCTGAGTCTTGCTGTACAGGAAATTGCATGGTTGACCTTGAGAGAAAAAGATAATCATTGCATTAAAAGTGTGAAAATGTTGCTTATAACTATACTAAATTTACTTCTGTTTTTTGGTGGGGGTACTAAATTTACTTATATTGGAAGTCACACGCTTTTTTGCTCATAAAATTTGAGCTTCAATTCACCTTTGCATGTTTCATAACTAAAACATTCATGCTTAGTTATCCTGAATACTGTCATAATATTGTGAAACTGGACATCATGCAAAAGTCATACTTCCATATTCCCATATATTTTCCTTCCCATTCGGTTCCATTAGCTTCTCTTTTAATACAAAAGGGTTGTGTGGTACTCTTCATATTCCTGGACTTTGCATAATTTTTTTTTATTTAACGGAATTATCAGAGCCAACTTTTTTGCTCTATCCGTATGATATTGTATAAGTTCTTGCTTGAAGCTCCACTTCGGGGAAGAACAAGTATATGATAGAGATGTACTGATGATAACTTATGAAAATTAAATTAATAAGGTGAATGCACATAAAGTGAAGAAACTAAAACAATATGCACCAGAAAAAAAATAAACTACTACAATATAGGCATATATGTAAATTGTTATATTGAATTATTATGAAAAATCTCGTATCTTATACAACCTGAGGGTGAAAATTCATAGCAAGATTAGTAGAAAGCAAATTTGATATACATCATGAATGGATATCCTCTGGGACGAGCATTCAAACCTCGAAATAGCGGGTATAAACTAGCAAAGCAAGATTCGATAATAAATCTATATATTCTTCAAAGTACCATATTCTTTTACCATCAGTTGTGTTGTTCATTAGAGCTATTTGGCAAGCATATCTGAGCAATTTATGTAACTCTATTATGCATTCTTTTTCTTTTTTTTTCTTTTTTTTTGTCAACAGCTTTTGGAGAACAAGATACAGGAGGCAAAGTCGAAGAAAGATACCCTAAAAGCAAGAGCTCAGTCTGCAAAGTTAGTGTTTAGCTCTATCTTTCATTCTTTGAAAGTCAAGGGTTTGTCTCTTACCTTTGTTCTAAATAGCCGATTCTTTTTCCTCTTTTTAGGACTGCAACCATAGTAAGTGAGATGGTGAGCAATATCAGCACAAGCAGTGCCCTTGCAGCTTTTGATAAGATGGAGGAAAAGGGTTAGTTTTTTAATATATATATATATATATAGGGGCAGGATCCTTTGACACCGGTGTCACATTAAATTTTGAAATTTGACACCAAATCCTAACCGTTGATTTCTACCGATTAACGGTTATTATTTATTAGGAATTACACTTATTAATTAATCATTAATTGCCAATAAATGATAATCGTTGATTGACGGAAATCAACGGTTAGAATTTGGTGTCAAATTTCAAAATTTGACACCAGTGTCAATAGATCCTATCCCATATATATATATATATATATATAATAATTTACACCTTTTTGAATGCTTCATGTGGAAGAAATGGCTTTCATTCATGTATCAATAGTTGTTAGTGCATATATAGTTCTTATATAATTTATTTGAAGCCTTAGAAATTTATTTGTCTCTTTATTTTTACAGTACTAACCATGGAGGCTCAGGCAGACGCATTGAATCAGTTGACTACTGACAATCTTGAGGGAAAGGTAGTACAACTTCTATATAGCTAAGCATTATGTCTCTTTTAAGATCATCTTCTTCGAAACAAAACGAAGGGATTGTTTTAGTTTTTAGTTTTTGTTGGTACATGTATGTGACAAATCAAATAAAAAAGTTATTTGTGGGTGTTATAAGTGAATCTAAAATTCATGGAACTCTTCCTCTTGATTTTGTATGTGTTGACATAATAATAATGGCTTGTCAGTTTTCATTGACCTCTTGTAGTGATTTCCATTTTGTTGTCTTTCACTGTTTTGTGCCACATCTTCTAAGTAAAATATTTGTGGTTGAATTTTTTCCTCCCTCACACAAAACAAAAGGAATTTCTCACTCTATTATTTACAGTTTGCACTGCTAGAGAACTCTTCTATCGATGATGATCTTGCGGAGTTAAAGAAAGAATTATCTGGAAGCTCCAAGGTATTCCTTCTATCTAATGACTGTTTCGCTTCATCAAAACAAAACTTATGATGGGAACTTTGTATATAACAATTTTTGGATTTATGTGAAATTTCATGGGTATGGTGTATATCATTAGAACTTTCAATCCAGTGGTGAATTTTGTGAGAAAGAAATGCAATAAAAAAAATAATTCATAGTGTGACTGTGTAAGATTGATTTTTAATTTCAACTGATTTCATTTAATAGGTTTAAAAGACTATAGTAAACAGTGTATAATAATAAAAAAAAAAAAAACTGTAGTGGACTGTGTTTACAAGTTAAAAAGTAGCTTTTATCTCTTCCTTAATTTAAAAATGATTTTTATAAAAGTTAAAGTTATTTATATTTTTTTAAAAATATTTGACTTTTGACTTCTGCTTTTTTTAGAAGTTAAAATTTTTAGCTTCTAAAAAAAGTAGATTTTTGGCTTTTTTTTGTGACTTCTGCTGTTTTAAAAGCAGATATCCAAATGAACTTAAAGTGAGAAGTGTTTTTTTTTTTTCCTAAAAAAAAAAAAAAACAACTTTTGAAGAAAAAAAAGCTCATCCAAACCTATGGAAATGGAAATTTAGGGTCTGTTTGATTATGTTCTGATTTTTCTCTTCTTAAGACTGTTTTGTAAAATAGTTATGGAAACAATTGTTTTCTATATATTTTTCTTTTTGAAAATTAAAAACCAAAACAGAAAACAAAGACAACTCAAACATGTTCTCTAAATTTGATTTTAAAAATAAAAAAAACAATTATAGTTTTCAAAACATTTTTTACAAAACAGGTTTTACCAAACGAATTTTTTAGTTTTTTTGTTCTGAAAACTAAAAAATTGTTTTCAAAAACACAAATCAAACAGAGCTAAATATTGTATCTGTTTTTTTTTTTCCCTCATTTTTCTATTAACAGCGAGGAGAACTTCCACCTGGAAGAACTGTTCCCACAAACAAAGAATTTCCGTTCCCTGACTTGGAGGTTGAGAAGGAGCTTAATGAATTGAGAAGAAAAGCGAATGGTTTCTAGGTTCGCCCTTTTTATGCACTTAGTCTCTGTTGATCCACCTACCTTATAGATGAAATTTTTCTTTGGCCACTTTACGTTTTCAGCACTTCTTCTAGTCTCCTTTTGGTTACCTAATTTGAAGTTGGAATGATTTGTAAATATTTTTCAGTATAGAAATCATGTACATGTATTGCTTTGGTTACGAACATGATGAAATCTTTGCGTTGACTGATTGGTGTTTGTGTTCAGTGTGGATTTAGATTAAGTTGTAATAGGGCTTAAAAGCGTTATTTAGTTGGTTTATAAGCCTCTCCAAGTTTTAATTTCTAATGTCATTAAGTTTCATGCAAACTATCATTAGGGAATAGTCAGTGACTTGATGCGCATGCATAATTTGTCTACACTGATTTTTGGCTCAAACTGGCATTAAATGTCCAAAGCCTTTTACGTTTTTAAATTAAAGATAGTATAGTACTATAGTCATTCAATATCTTCGTTGTTGTCAAAATGTGTTGTATTAGTCTGATTCTGTTTTCTTAGAATCAAATTTAGAGAATACATTTTAATTGCTTCTATTTTGTATTTTAACTTTTAATTTTTAAAATAAAAAAAAATATTCATTTCATTGACTGTTTTACAAAATAATTTCAAGAATAAAAAAAAAAAAACTTAACACAATCAAACAGCTTCGCTTTGTTAACAATAAAGAAGGGGGAATCAACGTTTATTTTGATAAAAAGTTACTACTTTAATTTTTAGTGAACACAAGTAAGCAAAATTAAATTTATACAACTTATTAGTTAG
>JAVKPL010006387.1:0-25785 GCA_032173675.1 Gastrolobium villosum
GTAGTTATTTTAATTTACAAAATATGAATTTGTTTGTTGGATCTGATGAAATATATGTTATTTAGTTTGAGCATTTTGCTTTTGAAAATGACTTAAATGCAGATTGTATGAGTTTTGTTGTGATTCATGATTCTATTTGGACGTTGAAATTGTGATTTTTGGTTTAGCAACAGAATTTAAGTATTTTGTAAAGTTGATTCATGGTTCTGCTTGGAAGTTAAAAATTAACACGCTATCGGGCTAGGCCAGGACATTCACTTTTTTTATAAACGGGCCAAGTCACGTTAACAGTTAGACTCATACAAGGCTTGGGTCAAGCCAAATTAAAATTTTTTGACGTAGGCTTGGTCTTTTCGGGGCAAAGTTTGGCGCAGCCCAGCCCAACCCACTTTCACCCCTAATCACAATTATAAAAAAAAAACACTTCTCTTCTCCATTGTGCTTATTACATTTCGGTACAATTTTCAGCGCTTAATCCCTGATTTCTTTGGTTCTGTAGTTTTCCTCTTGTATGTAATTCGTTGCTTTTGTTTACAATCTAGGAGCCATTTAGTGTGCCCGACCTTTGCATACCCTTTTGAAATGGGACAATATAATAGAGAAATTATTTATGCTTTAAAGCAAAAAAAACACAAATTGACAGAGAGAAAGCATAGAGGAATGAGAGAGAAAAAAAAATAGAAATGAGATTCACTCTTTTTATCTCTATGTGGTTGACAATTTTTTCTGCTTTCGAAGCAGAAATGATTTCCCGCAATATAATACTCCCATGCTTATATATCTCGTATATGTACAATGCCTTATAATTGTCATGTGTGAAACATCAAGCATGAGGATTAGGGATATTGAAATTAGTTTCCCACATTTGTGTTAAAATACTATCGTGCCAAATGTCTTTGACTCAAACAATAAACTAGCAAAAAAAAATTAAAGAAAAACATTTATTTAAAAAAAAAATACACATAAATCGAAAGATCACATTCTAATAAAAGCACTTTTTATGTAACATAAATTTTTTTCCCAAAAAATAAATAAATAACCATATACATGGCAAATTTATACAAGATGAAGGCTTTGAGATGAGAAAGATTTGAAATGACAAAGATGAAGTTAAAAAATCATAACGAAAAGGGCAACGAAATTAATCAATTGGTTTGACGTCTCTAAGAGAGCGCCATTAAAAGAACAACTCACAATGGATTTACTTATTTGTTCTTTAATTATAAAGGAGTTTGGTTATGGATAACCAATTATTTTTATGGTTTGGTAAATAACCAGTTTATAAAATTAAAATACAATTTTATATGAAAACGATTTTTAAAAATAACCGGTTTTTAAGATGTGGAGCAACTTTGGATTGGTTTAGTTCTTTTGGAAATTTTGAACACCCTACCCATACCTTCCTCCATTAGTTCAAATGAAACTCTCGGTAACATAATATTATTGTAGACGGTGGGTGATATTATATCACTAAGAGGTTTGAACCTATGTATAGAACCAGAAGAGATTAAAGATCAGAAATATCACTCTGCAATAATGAAAAAATTAGAACAGACTTACTTGTAGTTTGTTGTCAATAGTATGGAACAAACAGATGAAGAATGAATGCAGAATTAGGAATTAAATCCGAGCCCTCATAACGTGTCTCCTTAAGAAATTTGCCCCCTCACAGATGCCAAAAGTTGATGGACACTTGTCTCCCAAGATAGAACGAATTTCATTTGAAGAGTGGTGGCACTGTCAGTCAACAGCCGAAACGAACACAACAATATGTCAGAGGGATCACACTAGAGGATGAACATAAATATGCAAACCGGAAGGGAGAAATTTTTTGGCAGAGTTTCAGTGCAGAAAACTGGATAGAATTTCCGGGGGGGGGGTGAGTGTCTATTTACAGATACTGACCGGTCACGATGAACCGCCGTGACTGACGGCGGTGATCGGTTGGTGAACGGGTACAACCGATGACCGGTTTGGTGTATAGACACAACTAATGACCGATTTGTGAAAGGTAAGAACCGGTTCGGTTCAAAATGCTTTATTGTTCATAACCAGTTTTGAATTAAAATCGGTTTTGAATTAATACCGGTTTTAAATCAAAACCAGTTATAAACCATAAACTGGTTTAAAACCGGTTTAGAAAATTAAAAATCGATTTTAAAAGAAGAAAATCGGTTTGGTTTGAAAACCAAATCGTTTAAAACCGGTTCAGTTCAGTTTTTGTTAAAATCGGTTATGAACCGATCCATGCACACCCCTATATAAAAGTGTACAAGACTTATATTTTATTTTTTTCTCTCTTCTCTTCACATGACCCTATATATATATATATAGGGAAAATGATTTGTAATGTGACTGTATATAAGCGTTGGTGCAGTCACCTAAAAACTACGTCGTTTTGGGTGGGATAAAGGAAGTTCGCATTTAAAATTAATTGTAGAAAATAAAAATATTATATTTATTTCCAACTTTGTATGGTTATGATTTCCCATATTTAATGTTTTACATTTATTTCTACCTTTGTATGGTTATTATTCCCCATATTTAATGTTTTTACATTATAAAATGATAGTTTTATATATGCACCAATCCTTAGGTGCAGTCACTTTACATCCGCTAAACCCATATATATATATATATATATATATATATATATATATATATTATCTCCTATATACATATAAAAGTATATAAGACGTATATTTTTTGTTTGCTCTATATGAGCCTTACACATATTAAAAACATTAGTCCGATATATTATCTCTTACAATAATTTTTTATTTCGCTTTTAACATTTTTTTAATGGCAAGAAGAAAAACGACGTCGTTTGCGGTGGTCTCACTATCTCAATTCACCCTCCCAGGTTTGAAAGACACACAGGTTAAAAAACAGAGCATCCGAGCATGAAAGACGGAGACATATGTCGCGGTTCGGAGGAGCATATCATAGAAACATGAAGAAGATTTTGTGTCACAGTACAAACACAAGCACAAGGTGTAGGTATTACGGCATCCCCAGATTTTGTAGCTTCTTTTCTCTTCTTCTTTATTTGCCTCCTTATTCTCAGTTTCTCAATTTCCAAAACTTTAATAATAATCACTCTCATTCCGTTCGTCAACTTTCTGGGTTTTGCAACGCTGAACATGATGATGCTTCCGTGGCTTCATTCAACCGCATGCTCCACATGCGTCCTCCCCCATGTGTAGTTGAGTTCAACAAGGTTTTAGGTGGGTTTGTGAAGATGAAGCAATACAAAACTGTTATCTCACTTTGCACTGAAATGGAGTTGAAGGGAATCACCCCTTGTGTTTTCACTCTCACCATCTTGATTAACTGCTATTGTCATGTGGGTCGTGTTGCTTTTGCTTTCTCTGTGTTGGGAAAGATTCTCAAGTGGGGTTATCAATTGGATATTGTAATTTTGAATACACTCATTAAAGGGTTGTGTATCAGTGGTGAGGTTATGAAAGCACTGGACTTTCATGATGAACTTGTTGCTAAAGGGTTTCGGTTGAATGAGGTTACTTATGGGACCTTGATCAATGGATTGTGTGAAATGGGGCATACAAGAGTTGCGGTTCAAATGCTGAGAGTGATAGAGGGTCAGGTTGTTAAGCCTAATGTAGTAATGTATAGCATGGTTATTGATGGTTTATGCAGAGATGGACTTGTGGATGAGGCGTGTGATTTGTATTCTGAAATGATTGTTAACAAGGTTTCTCCTAATGTTGTCACTTATGGGTCTCTAATTCGAGGATTGTGTGTTGTGGGTAAGCTGGAAGAAGCTGTTTGGTTGCTAGATGAAATGGTCCAGAAGGATGTCTGCCCAAATGTTTATGTCTTCACTATTTTGATTGATGCGTTGTTGAAAAAAGGGATGCTCCTAGAAGCTCGAGATATGTTTGATAAAATGATTCAGAGAGGTCATGAACCTAACGTTGTTACTTACACCGCTTTGATGGGTGGATATTGTTTGAATAATAAAGTTGACGAGGCAAGAAAGTTATTTGATGCAGTCGTTCAGTGGGGTTTTGCACCTGATGTTTGGACTTATAATGTCTTGATTAATGGATATTGCAAGCTTAATAGATTAGATGACGCCATGAACCTCTTTGATGAAATGTGTCAGAAGAACTTGGTTCCAAATGTTGTTACTTACAATTCTCTAATTGATTGCTTTTGCAAATCTGGGAGACTATCATATGCTTGGAAACTTGTTAATGCAATGCATGATAATGGTCTGACCCCTGATATTATCACTTATAGTATCTTGTTAGATGCTTTATGCAAAACTGAACGTCTTGACAAGGCAATTGCGTTATTTAACCAACTGATTGAAAGGGGTTTGGCATCTGATGTTTGGAGTTATACCATCTTGATTAATGGGTGTTGCAAGAATCAAAGGATGGGTGAGGCCATGAATCTCTTGAAAGAAATGCATCTAAAGAATTTGGTTCCTCATACTGTAACTTACACTTCTCTTATTGAAGGCATGTGCAAATCTGGGAGGATCTTGTGTGCATGGAAGCTTCTTACCGAGATGCATGATAACGGTCCGCCTCCTGATTATATCACTTACAGTATCTTGTTAGATGCTTTATGCAAAAGCCAACATCTTGACCAGGCAATTTCATTATTTAACCAAATGATTGAAAGGGGTTTGGCTCCTGATGTTTGGACTTATACCATCTTGATTAATGGATGTTGCAAGAGTAAAAGGATAGACGAAGCCATGAACCTCTTCAAAGAAATGCTTCTAAAAAATATGGTTCCTGATATTGTAACTTACATTTCTCTTGTTGATGGCTTGTGCAAATCTGGGAGAATCTCATATGCATGGCAGCTTGTTAATGTGATGCATGACATTGGTCTACCCCCTAATGTCATCACTTACCTAGATGCACTTTTCAAAAGTCAGCATCTTGACAGCAAGGGCCTTGTTTCAGCACATTGTTGACAGTGGAATTTGTTATCATGTGACGCAGTTAACTATGCTTACTGATGGTTTGTATGAAGTTGGAATACTAAATACTGCAAGGGATTTTCCAAGCATCTTTTGATCCAAGGATGTTGTCCAGATGCCCAAAAATATACAACTATGATCAAAATTCTTGCTCTGCTGAAGAACAATGATAAGCAGAGAAACTTCTTCATGAAGAGGTCATTTGAGGTCTTGTGAGATGATGAAACCAGGTCAGTTTTAGTTTCGATTTCAATTGCACTTACTAATGTTGAACTTGTTTGAATGTTTAGCAAATGCTTCTTTCCTGTGGGTCAGAGAAAATGGTCCCCAATGCATTGCCTGGCTATTGTTGAAGTGTGTTTTTTATTTATTTTTTTGTTGCCAGTGCTTAACTTTTTAACTTGACATGACTTTAATGATGCTTCATTTCCTCTGTATTACTGACTTACCCATAGATAAGTGTTTCTTCCATCAAAATGGATGTAAATAACCTATTTAATAATGCAAGAAGCCCCGTAGAATTTGACATTATTGTACTGCATGCTGTTATTGATAATCCAATCTTCTTTTTCTTTTCTATTATTTTCCTAGATATTTAATGTTTGCTCTACTTACTACCAGGAGATATGTTAAATTCAGATATCTTCATTGCATAGCAGGGTGAATTGTTCCCCCTAATAAATATCCTAGGTAACCTCATATAACTTGCGCTCCTGCCACCCTCCTGAATTCAACGCGTCACTGCTGGCTGGCTATGGTCTCCAAATTCCTCACACGAGCAGTTCCAGCCACAATGCCCATATCCGAGGGATGAAGTTGAAATGCAGTGAGGCGAGGCAAAAGACCCGTCATTTCATTTATGACCTGTTTGAGGTTTTTGTACAAAATCATGGCCCGTTTTACAGGTACTTGCCAAGAAGAAATCCATTGAAGAACTCATCAAAGTAGCATCTGCTGACAAGGACCATCTCACCTCTTTCCCTGCCTTCGCGATTTCCTCAGGAATCGTAAGCATTTAGGAGTAAGAGATGTTAATAATCCCATAACTTTTGAGATATCAATAGATGTATGTATTTCATAACATGTCAATATAGGGATGTAATATACATGTTTGTGTTTCAGGTTTGGATCTTTTTGCTGTTTTCAGGTAGCTATTTTTAATCTGATTTCTAGGTCTCTCCGTGTGTATGAAGTCAGGATGTGACAATAAACTTTCCTCTCCTGTTAAGCGCGCTATCCAGATTCTACTTAAGGTAGGATAGTAGAATTAGTTGACTTGAGATTTTATTTTATTCATTTGTTTGTACTATAATAAGGAAGAAAGTCTGTCTTCTTTTTCCTTTTGTTTATGGTTGGTTTTTTTAGCTTATTCATTGAAGGAGAAAGGATATAGAGGGGCAGATAGAGGAAAGAGAAAATATTTGATTTTCTTTCCCAAAATTGTCGCTAAACATGGAAGGACCATGTGTTTGAGTGTTCAGTGGTGGGAGAATAGATTAAGCACAGAGAAATAGTTGCTCCAGAAGCACATTATATATTTGTACATGGGAGTAATTAACACATTGAGGCAGAATGTCAATTCATCTGGGAAAGGATTCTATCAAGGGTTATCACGTCTAACTTTGTCAAATCCAATGATTAACTAGCAGATGTCTTCATCAAATCCTTAAGAGGTCCTTGAATAAGTTATTTTTGTAGCAAGCTTGGTGTGTGTGATTTATATGCTACAGCTTGAGGCATAGCTTTACAAACCCAGAAATGGATTCTAAATCTTTAGAGTGTTGAGAAAACCAAAAGAGAAGGAATACTTCTATTTTGAATTACTTCTATAGAACTTTTTGTTTTATGTAGTCTGTTTCCCCGGTACTCTTTTCTCTATGAGGTTTTCCCTACATGGGTTTTGACTTAGAAAAGGTTTTAATGAGGTCAGGTGGTTGGGTTTTCAGTGTATTATTTGTTCTTTTGATATTCCTTATGGTTTTATACCATTTTTCACGGTATAGTAATTGTTTCTATTTTTTCTTATTTTAATAAAAAATAGTGAGGTGTTATGGGTGGCCAACCCAGTTGCAATGTTTAGCACTTTACTCTGACCTGATGATGAAGCTAAAACTATTTGGGATAAAGCACCAACTGAGAGCAGCACTCGAAAGATTTTTTGAAATTGTCTGTCACTGAACTTCATAAAACACCTTCCCTTATGAGCTGCTGTCTAAATCAGTCAGGTTTTGAGGTTTTCATCTTTAAATGACTTCTTCAGTGTTTTCCTGTGTATCAATCATCATAGGATTTCTTCTTCTTCCTCTTCGGTGCCCAATTGTCGTCGATGAACATTAGTATGGCGGAATACATCTTCTTCTAACTCTTGTTTGCCCAATTATTGTTGATGAATATAAGTATGAAGGAATCAACATCAACATCACCTTTATCCCAAGTTAATTGGGGTCGGTGGTAGATGAAGGAATACATGGAACATTCAAAGTTTCTCTTAAATAAACACCCCCATCCCAAGAAAATGAAAAAAGAAGAAGAAGGTTCCATTGGTGAGTTAAAACTGTGCATATGCTAACAGGAATTATAGTGTTTTAAAAGCCAATTGGTGGTTTATAATCAAGGACCCTTTTAGTGTGCTAGACATTTACACGCAACCTTCAATTTAGAAAATTTTACACTTACGCTTACACATCTCATATATTTGTAATAATTTTTAATCGTCACGTATGGCAGAATTTCGTACATTTGAGTTAAAATAAAAGCATATCAAATGTCTTTTCTTTGCATCCCCAGATTACATTGAGTAGAATGATTCCTCCCTCTTCAGAAGAAAAAAAAATCATAAATGGTTATATTGATTGACAAACTACTCACATCTCGCTAAGAATTCAGCCACCATATGCTGCCTTTCTAAAATCCTAAACTTCATTCCAGAATGCTACCAAGAGAATTCAAATCTCTCTTGGAGGAAATGCCTTTGTAACATTTTTTAATCATCTACAATTTCTTGCCACCTTGATGTCAGTTGTGAACATTGCTCGTATAGGTCTATGATCAGAAAGTTTTGACTCACTCCTGTTGTACTGGATTTGCTTCATACCCTTCCCAAACCATATTATTCGATCACACCTGCAGTACCTTATGGTTAGACTATTGCCTTCTTGCTAATGGTTCATATGAAAGCATTTGAAGTAGGATTTTGATCATCTCCTTTTTCCTTAAAGAACATAACAATGAGAGAAAAACTGGTTGACTCTTGGAACAAGTAATGACAGGTCCCAACAAAAGGAAGTTTGTGTCTCTTCTCTCTCATATAGGACACTATCATGTTCTTGAGGGAAGTGAGAAAGATCCAAATCCTATGATGTATGCTTACCAAGCTGGGGCGCGCCTCTTTTTGTTCATGTGCTGCTGATCACAACCTATATAATCTTTAGAATTCGGGCAGTATTTGTATGTAGGTGGAAAGTCTATAGCTCCTTCATACCAACCTTGGAAAACATGGCCCTCCGTGAGCTCCAACTTGAGCTATGTAATTTGGATCGAGTTTTAAATCTTAAACTCAGAACTATGGTAACTAATTAATCCAAGATATTGCCATGCAAGAAGTAACATGTTAAGCCTTACCTGGTCATGTTTCAACAAGGTTTCCCACTCTCTTCTCTTGATCAATGATTGTGTTGCAGAGTCTGGCATACAGATCCTGTAGTTCAAGTCACCTAGCCAGACTACTCGGCTGCATGGGACCAGGTAACCATTTTAGATGAAGTACTATTGAATGAATTCAACTTGCATAGTATTTTAAGTGATTATAGTATAAAAGTCTCAATCACAAAAAAGCTCATCTTTAGTTAAGGATTTGTTACTACAGATGACACTTTGATACCATTATTTTAAATCCAACAAAATGGAGGGGTTCAGGTTTTGTTTGATTGTATTTTGAGTTTTTATTTTTTTTCTTAAGATTGTTTTGTAAAGTAATTTTTAAAAATTATTTTGTAGAATAAAAATGAAAAAAAATCCTTTTGATAACATTATTTTGAAAACAGTTTTAAAAGTTAAAAAACAAAAAAACTTGTTTGGTAAATTTGTTTTCAATCACATGAAAGACCAAAAGGCAAAAGAACATATAGGCAACAGGAGCTTGAAATTAGGATCTATATGAGGTGGCACAATATTAACTTTTCCTTTTTCATTTTCAGATTATTACCATCATGCCATTAATGAAGCTCTTGTTCTTCGTGTTTTTGTTGTTTTGGGAGTAGAAAACTGAAACACAAAATCAAAACATGACAAGAGTGTTTTGTAAATTTGGTTTTAAAATCTAAAAATCAGATGTTGTTTTTATAATTACTTTTACAAAACACTGATCAACAAACAAGTTTTTTGTTTTTTTATGGGAAATAGTTTTCTTATGTTGTAGAAAAAAATTTCTCTCATGTAATAGAAATAAAATTATAAGTGGGACCCACAGGTAAAATGAGAGAAAAAAAATAGAGGTGGAACCCACCTCTATTTTGTGTGTGTAGGAAATTGGCTTCTCTTATGTAATATGGGATAAATATAACCCTTTTTTTATTCTTGAAACAAGAAAACTGTTTATGAAATAGAAATCAAACAGAGCAGTTTGTCTAATATTTTTTTTTTATTTTTTTTCAAGTGATTGGACGCTAGTATAATGGATTACAGACCCAAAATTAATTAGATGTTCTCCGATCAAAGTTTGGGGAATTGGAAATAGATAAATACCCAATATATAATGATAACATATCTATTGTTATCAAACAAATGTTTATAGTTGGTAGCTTATTCCTTCAACTTATATGATAGTTTCTCTATATACTTACTCATGGTCAATAATTTTTTGAGGCATATCATGCACAGGACCAGAAGGAAAGCTTGTCCGGGACAAAATATTTGTTGCATTAACGTTTCTCTGTCTTCGGTCTACTTCTTTCCCACCAGAAGCTAGATGACTACATATAAAGCAGAAGCTTGTTTCATGCAAGCAAAATCTAATTGATATTGAACCCTGTATTTTAAAATCAACAGAAGATCTAAGGAATCTTTTAAAATTTCAAAACTAGCATCTGAATTCTCAAACTTATATTTATTAGTTAAAAAAATAAATAAAAATATGCATTTCTATTACTCTATAATGTTAGAATTGGTATCTTCACACAGATGCAAGAGACAACCACACAGAAATATCTATGAAAGTTTTTTCTATAAAACTTGCTTTCCTGCTCTTTCTCTTTTTTCTCTTGATCTACATTTCATACAAACTATCAAAGGCTATTTATAATTTATAAAACTGACCAACATAACTCCACACATAACACCCTCATTACTTTATAACTCACATAACTGACTCATTAATATTCTGACTAACATAACTGACTCATTAATAAAAAACGGACATTTAAAATTTATCCCAACATATAATATGTGAACACAGACCTTGTTTCCCAAGCAACCCATGATTCCACAGCCAACAGATGAGACACTCAGGTCCCGGATAGATTGATAAAGATCACATTGAACCCAAATGGTAATGAACATTCCTACCATTTGCCTACTTATTATGCATTGGAAATCTTGCCCATGTTCACCCTCTTCACAAATTTGTTCCGTCTTAGGATTTATCTTCTGACGTTCTGCTATTTTATCTTCTTCAACCACCTTTATTGGTATTCTATTGTTAAGGGCTTGCTCAATAAGAGAATTCCATTTCATGGAATTTTTTCTGTTTTGTGGACCTAATACATTTGCTGCATTTAGAGGTACTATTTCTTGGAACCTGGTATAAAACAGATGTTTATTACATCATATACTAGTCAATGAATGAAGTGAAAGGAATACATCAACTTAGTGTCTATGCAGTTGATTCTCACATGTAATCTAAGTAATAAAAGATAATTACCCCAGAACATAAATATCTGCAGAATTATTTTGTGTGTCAAGCCAGTCTTCCATGTCCAAATTATTGGGTGGTGCAACGCCTCCAATATTCCAGGAACCAACAAAGATCCTTGTGAAGAATAATATACAAATCAGAGTTTCTTACAAGGTAGTAAATATATTAGACAAAGACAGAACAGGATTAGAGTAATATAGAACAACTGTTTGAGAATGTATACTACTTTTTGGTGTGATGATTGAAGCTTCTTGTTGTGTTAGTGGATGCTTGATTCAACCCTGATGAATTCTGATTTTCTCCTTTGAAGTTGTCAATGCTTAATACCTTTCTTAGGATCTTACACTCGTTCAGCTTTAAGCCCTGCATGATCTTTGGACGAAACATATACTCATCAAACATATAGAAAGAACCAAAATAGAGGGAACTGAAAGAAACATAGGCTATAACAGACACAGGCTGAGAAAGAGATACCTGCTTCTTGCACTCTTACTTCTTGGCCAATGGCTTTCTATTACAGTGCTACCAAAGTATAGAAGTGGCATATCAAACCAGAAAAAATTCCAAAGAGAAAGAAACTGCATCAGATATCAAAAGAAGGGGTATGGAGGGGGAAGGGATTTATAGGCATGCAGCTGAGTACCACTATTGAATTGGTTAGGTTAAGGACAAGTTCTGGCCTTCTAGGGAACAATAACAAAAAATAACATGGGGCCTCTCTTGTGTACATGTTGCCATGTGTTTGTTGCGAAAAATTTAATATACCATAAATGGAAAATTTTCTTTTATTTTTATACCTTTCTTTTTGATTTTTTCCCCTCCATCCCTCCTTTCTTTCTATTTTTGGAAAGGACCACTATGGTCCAGGCTCACCAAGTACCTTCTCGTGTTTGTTGATACTTGATTGCAAATATATTTTCATTATTACGAGATTAGGTACTACTTTACAAAAGGTAGGAAAAAATGGAATTTGAGTGACATTAATCATAAAAGAGCGCATGAAATAAATAAAATTGGATAAATTATTATTATTATTTTAAATTTTAGCTACTGGGGAATGAGTCTTCTAGTACTGCATATATTTGTCGCTACTATCTAATTAATTAAGTAAAAGTACATTAATAATATCTTCCTCAAATCTCATTAGGAAACTTTAAGAATTATATTTCTTTCTTATAATATAAGTTTTTTTCTCCAAAAACTTAAACGACATTGTTTTGTGATTTGCTAGAGATAAATTTATTTTAGGAGTAACATTAAAGGGTCCCTCTTTTTTTTTTTTATGTTATAGGAATTCCTGCAACCGTTTTTTAATTATGTACTTCTAAAAATACATAGTTATAATATTAAAGTTATTTTTTTTAACTATATACTCTCACGAATACATAATTAAAAAAACTATTGTTGATTTTTTTGTAATTATATATTTTCGGAAATACATAATTAAAAAAACTGTTGCATAAATTCTTGCAAGAAAACTATTTGCCAACATTAAAACCATTTATATTTGCTAGTTGTTGGTCATTTTCATTGCACTCCCTTCGACTCCGCCCATGTGCAAAGCATAAACATCCTATAGATGAAAGTTAATTCATCTTAGGGGAACATCCTATCGCTGAAAGTTAATTCATTTTAAGGGACAGCGTAGGCTTAGCTAAAGCTATGATTATGCCGAATTTTCAACATACAACTAATAGTTTGTTATGATTTCAATTTTAGTTATTAATCTATTTAAACTTTCAAATGTGGTTAATTATTAAAAATGAAACATTAATAAAATTATCTGACACAGTAAAAACTTGAGTGAGTTAATTATCAAATTTGAGATTATGTAAATTATTTGATACATATTCAAATTTTGAGCAGGTCAAAGTGTCAAACTGTCGAGTAAAACAAGTGGGAACAATAAAAATCAAATTAAGTAGTTTGTCTTTTAAAAAGAGGTAGATACTTTGACACCAGTGTCAAATTTGAAATTTGACACCTCATCTTAGAGCCGTTAAATCAAAAAAGATCAACGACTCTGATTTGTAAGCATGTGAAATCATTGATCTTTTTTTATCTAATAGATCTCAGATGAGGTGTCAAACTTCAAATTTGACACCGGTGTCAAAGGATCTTACCACTTTAAAAAATATAAAAACTACTGTGAAAAATAGATCATGGGTAGGGGTGCTAACAGGCTGAGCCAAGCTAAGCTTTGGTCTTAAAAGGTTGAGCTTGTTCAAATGTGTCAATCTGACTAAGTATATTGCCTGTTATAAATATAACTATCGGTCTGTGGCCTGACTTCTTTACAAAAAATAAAAGTCTGGTTTAACCTGTTTAAAAAAAAGACAACAAAAAATTATCCAAACAGAATATACAATCAACAACACTAGTAATTCTATAATTTCATAAATTCAATGTATATCCAAACAACATAATATAGAACAAAATCGTTAAAAAACTTTGTTTAACCAATAAGATGGAGTGAAATGAATTGAGGAGAAAAAAGGGCTATACAAGTAGTATCAAATATATAAAATAAAAAAAAAATAATATTCTAGGCTAGCCTGAGAGGCTCTAAGGCCGAACTTTTAAATTAGAACCTGATACCTTTTTATTAAATGAACTTTTATATAAGTTCAAACTTGGTGCCAACAACCAATTTTAGACATATAAATTATGTCTTCACGAGACAAGTGAAAGGCCGGTGATTCGTTTATTACTTGGCTTTCTATTTTTTCAAGAGCAAATTTGATTGCTCCGATATAAAAAATGTGACTCCTTCCATAATCGGGGTAGTTAGTTGCTTCCAATTTAGAAGTAAATTATTGCTCACAATGAATCATCCAAGTCTCTTTGCCTTGTAGAAAGATACAAGATATACAAGTGTCAAATTAAGAGCCCCATATATATTATATTTATATGAAACAAATCAATGACAGAATTGAACTATGGACGGACCATTTTATTTTTTTTTGAACAAAATGGACGGACCATTTTCTTAATCATACAAAGACAAAGGGAAAAAGTCTCAACTCAGTGAGGTCTGACACAATCACGCAAACCCTTTCGCAAGTTTGATAATTACGTTCATTTGGGGGTCGTCTAGCTTCTCTATAGGTACTTATAGAGTTTCTTCATTTATCTATTATTATACCATTGGAAAACGACCTTGTTATTTTATTCATCAAATTACCACAAGATGTGCTAACAATATTAGTTGGTCATGAATGGTCATGTCATATTATCATCAATCAGCAATCATATGTGTAATTTCGGTTGTGCACTAACCAAACCAATACGGCAAAACCAAACCTAGCTAGCAACAAATATATGCGGCCACTATTATGCACAGATCGTCTCATCTTTGTTCCACCATAGCTATGTAGGATTCTTCATTTTCGGAAGGGTTCTTCTTCAACGGAAGTGCTGCACTCCACATAGATTCTCTTCAAGGAGCTAATCACAAGTCACAACCACCACCAGTAATCGGGAATGGATTCTCTCACGTCTTGTTTTCATATGATTATGTTATAAGGAAAATTACAATCATTTATTCAAAGGAAAAAAACATCTATTTTTCTAAAGGATACAAGTTTATATCATTTTAAATTCTAACCGTTGATTTTCGTCCATCAACGATTATAATCTATTGGATCAAACTTAATGGGCCAGATTTATTATTAATTAATTAATAATTTTGATCCAATAAATCATAACCGTTGATAGACGGAAATCAACGGTTAGAATCTAAAAGGATATAAGCTTATATCCTTTAAAATGACAGATGTTATTCCCTTATTTTCAAATATCAACAGTCGTAATTTTAATAAATATATTCATAAAATGAGAAAATGAAAATAGTAACTTTGAGTCTATTTGATTGTGTTTTGATTTTTTTTTTCTTAAAATTATTTTACATAATAGTTAATGAAATAAGTATTTTTTGTTTTTGTTTTTATTATTTTGAAAGTTAGAAGTTAAGCACAAAACCAAAAACAATTTAAATATGTTCTCTTAATTTGATTCTAAAAACTAAAAAATAATTATAATTTTTAGAATTACTTCTATAAAACAGACAGCATCAAATAGATTTTTATTCTTTTGAAAAACAAAAAATTATTTTTGAAAACAGAGTTCCAACCGTAATTTTTTAACGTTAATATATGAATAAATAATTGAGATAATCAAATAATGGTAACTCATTTAGCGTATGAGAATTGAGTATATAGGGGTGAGAATACGTTCCATCTTTTCCAATACTATCTTTGGTTGAAATTTAAAACATTAATCCTCTACCAGCCACGAATAAGATTATTTCCTGTGAAGAATATCCGTAGTTTATCAAAAAAAAAAAATATTTGAGATATTTTTTTGATATGTTTATGTGCAAGAACATGAGAGATTAGATTCCCAAATTAGTGTCAATTCTGCCAGCATTATATTAAGTTCTAAGAAATCATAGATGTATAAAATTTTGGTACAACTACATTGTATTAATTTAGGAGATATGACATTTTTTAACCTAAAAAGCTAAAGTAGCATGATGTACAGAACAAAGTTTCCCAATATATTTATACAAGTTTGTTTTTCTCTCATTCAGGTAAAATATAAACATTTCTCACAATTGCCTTTTAGATGTAGCAGCCGCTTTGGCATCTTTTGGACGGCTATCAAAAAATATGATAAAGGTGACAGAGAATGGATGAAGCACATGACTGATATATACCAGACCCATGTTACTTGCTAATAGTTGAGAAGAATACAATTCGTTGTAATACACTTACATTTCAAAAAATTTGATCTGCCTGTTCGATGCTTCCTGATATTTTACATTCGTTATAGAGACTTAAAAAAGATTTAAAGATTACGTTAAGTTGCATCTTTAATTTTAACTATTAAATTCGTCGGATTATGATTAACATTATAAACTCAGTTTCAGTTCTTTGTTAAATTATTGAATATTAAATATAACATACATTACATAATTAAAAATATTATTTAATATTAAAACGTGTTCTAATGTGTTGAAATTTTGTACTTTTTAGAATTAATATGTTGAAATATCATATCGTATCGTATCTCGTGTTCGATATCTGTGTAACATAGGTTACAATTACTTAGGGGTGGCTGCATCACTAGGGATAGCCTAATGGTGTTGGGTGTGTTTAAGGAGTGTTAAGTTTGTTGTTCGATTCTATGTAATATCCAAAAAAAAATAAAAATTACTTAGGGGTGGCTAAAATGTTGAATCCTGTGCACAAAATTACCAAGGTTAATTTTTACAGCAAACAAAAGTTCATATGTAAGGAAACAATAATATATGGAATCTATTTATCTCATGTTGCATGAGATAATTATCTCATGCAACATGAGACAATTATTTCTTATAATATATATATATATATATATATATATATATATATATATATATATATATATGGAAAAATATTTCTGCAGTTAATGCAGATAAGTTATCTGCATTTAGTCTCAAAACGATGTCGTTTTGATATTGAAATCTTAAAAAATTATAAATATAAAGACTATTATAATCTTGAAATAAATTAAAATTATAAAAACACCATGATTTCTGTACTCAATGTGGTACATAAATGTCTCCCATGGAAGGTGAAGTATGTTGATATAGGGGTGTCCATAGTAGCAATGGTAGAGACCAAGGCACTAGTAGAGCTTTCCATGTATGTGCTCAAGGGGGAGTGTGTGTATGGCTAGGGTTGTTCTCCTGGAGGCGGCGCATGAAGCTAAATGGAGAAGAAAGGATCTCTCCTCAATATGAGAGGGGGTATTTAGAGCAAGAGCTCTAGTCAACCTAGCCAGTCTAGCCTTTTCAGGCTAGGCATGCTGAACCCTGCCCGTGTGTAGGGGCAGCAAAGTGCATGGGGAAGAGGGGGCATCCTATGATGCCTTCTAGGATGTGAGCTTTTTAGGCTGGACCCAATAGTGGGCATATGCTTGTGGGCTATCCAGAACAATTTCCATCCCAAAATGACGTCGTATTGGGCTTACTGCAGATAACTTATCTGCAATAATCGCAGAAAAAGCGAACCCATACATAATATAATATAATATTTAATATGTTCGATTCAGGTGGATCGTAATTGATACAAGATTTACGAGCTAGCGTGGTTTATGGAAGAAATAGCTGAAGCCAATGTAGGTTGTGTATATACACAATAACAATAAGGGAGGCTAGGGTTTTAGAAGTTTATACCTCTAGAATTTCACCCTTTATGAATAAAGAGAGTTTACTTTTAGTGGATAAAGCCTAATATTACCTAGAACCGTGGGATCCATTATAATATATTATTTCATTGATGGACTCTAGTAGCATGTATAGCTAGGATGAGTTGTGGTTTAGTTGATGAACTATTGATTATAGTCATCATGGGTTCTTAATATAATCTTTATGAAATCATAAATTCTCCGTTTTTCTTTTCTTTTTATTTTGTCAAAAGTTTAATGACTCTCTAAAGGGGATGACATATATTCAGAGTGTGAAGAGACAAATCTTCAATTGACCTTTATCTCTAAACCACATCAAGTCACAAAACACTTGTGCATATCAAAGCTACCAAACTGTAGCAGAAATGGAAGAACTTTGTTAATCAAGAGTTTCAGAGGTCTGTCTACTAGTTGGTTCATTCAGAGACAACTAATGAGAAAGTCAAAGTCACAAACACTTCAACCTCAATATGTTACTTTGATGTAGTTTCAACAAGTTCAGCAGAAATGTTTGCTCTAATTGATTTCTATTTTGTAAAACAGTTTTTTAGTTTTCGGAATAAAAAAACAATAAAACTAGTTTGGTAAGACCTGTTTTGTAAAAATTGTTTTGAAAACTATAATTATTTTTTTATTTTTAAAATCAAATTTAGAGAACATGTCTGAGTTGTTTTTGTTTTCTGTTTTTGTTTTTAACTTTCAAAAAGAAAAAAACATAAAAAACAACTGTTTCCATAACTATTTTATAAAACAGTTTTAAAAATAAAAAAATCAAACACAACCAAACATGCCCGTTATCTCCATCTTCTGACTTTTACCTTGTTTACATCAAGAGGGAACAAACAAGTTCTTGTTCTTCATTTTAGGTGGTGTTTACATGGGAATTGACTAATGCTTTCTAGTTCTACTTTGTACTAATCCCACCCACTTTTACCACTTAAGCTAAGACCAAACAGTGGAGAAAACTCCTCATTCATGAATAATTGTGGATGCATGACATGTTGCAAGTTATTAATTTTAATGATATAGAACAGACAAAACATAAAGAATCAAGGTCACAACTTAGAATTTGTAATATGTAACATAGCCATGCTTGTATACAAAAAACGGGGGGGTGGGGTTGGGGGTCTATATTCTGATATACACCGGCCAAACATCAGGACCACTAACATTCCGCTTCATATTCTGAATAGTTGGTGTTGTCTTTTTGTTATTTGAGGTGACTTAAGGAGCACAATTAAGATATTATGTAATTGATTGAAAAGCAGATATAATTTTATTTATTCACTTTAAGAACATTGAAAAAACTCTCTTAAAAATAAAGAAATAAAGAGAACAAAAGAAGTTAGTTGAGCCATGTTTTTAAAGTTTTAGTTGGTGTCTAGGAAGCACAGACACTTGTAAAAAACAGAAAGAGTCGGGTCCGATACGCTTCGACATGGTGACACGCTCCGACACGGTGTCGGACACGCGGTTGACTTTTTCCGACACGTTGACCATTCCGACACGCGAATTTAACCGTGTCCGACACGGTCAAATGACATTTTCGTAATTTTTTTAATTTTTTTTTAATTTTTTTTTAATTTTTTTAAATTTAAAATATATTAATAAAGCTTCCACCTGATCATATCAATTTTATTTTTTTGTCTTTTTTCCCTTAAGTAAATAAGAGATCATCTCAACATCATTGTTGTCAATTCCTATTACGCTTTTGTTGTATCTCATTCTCTCTGATCTCTCTCTAATATGATTTGATCTCTCTATATGATATTATGTCTCTCTCATCCCAGTTCTTATTTTTTTTATTAAAGCTTCCATCTTTATAATGTGTTTATGGGTTTATTAATTTAGTTTCATTTTTTTGTTAAATTATTAAATATTAAATGAAATATAAACTATATAAATTAAAAATATTATTTAATATTAAAACGTGTCCCAACGTGTCGAAATCCATAATTTTTTAGTATTGACGTGTTGGAGTATCGTGTCGTGTCACGTGTCGCGTGTCGTATCGGTGCTACATAGGTTGGTGTAGCAGTGTAGCACTAAGTCCCTAGTTCCATAAGTGCTGCAAAATACTTAAAATTTATCCATAAAAAATACAATATATGAAAATCACAATGAGCGAAGCTCAGCTAGAATTGTAATTTTTACTATAGAAACCTTGTTCCATAACGTATTATTGCGCAATCGTCCCTTGGCTTTTGCAACATACAATTTGTTTGAGTTCAATGCAATTAAAACACTGTTTCTTCCAAATGCTTGATTCGTTCTTATGAATAGGAATTGGTATATAAGCAAACTTTAATAGTTACGTAAGTGTCTATTGTTGTGTAGAGATTATTTAGATTGAATATATATATATATATATATATATATATATATATATAGGGATATATTTTTTTTATCTTGTAGAAAAGAAATTACCTGATGTTGTAGAAACAAAAGTATGAGTGAGACCCACACATGTAAGAGGAGAGAGAGAGAAAAGAGTGGTGAGATCCACTCCTTTTTGTGTGTAGGAAAGTTGCTTATCTCATATAAAATGAGATAAACATAACCCATATATATATATATATATATATATATATATATATATATATATATATATATATAGTAAACATCATTTTTGGTCCCTGATAATATTTACGAAATCATTTTTAGTCCGTGGCAATAAAAAATGACCAAATTGGTCCCTAAAATTATGAAAAAATGACCATTTTAATTTTTCTGTCAATTGTAATAAGTACTCATTGGTCCTTTTTCATCATTTTAGGGACCAATTTTGTCCTTTTTGATTGTCAGGGACTAAAAAGGATTTTGTTCTGTCCTGAGGACAGAGATGTTCAACCTTTATCAGGTTGATTGGTCACTTTGGATCGTATAGCCTTGATTAGGGGTATCTATTAAGAAGATATCCCTATACCTAGCTTGATTACTGCAAAGAATATGACTGTGGTGTTAGTGTGGTGAAAGTGGTGAATCATCTGTGTTGTGTCATCGAGGAGCCCTCTTATTTATAGGGGCTGCCTCTGGTTTGAATCGTGTAGCTGAGCTGTAATGGCGCGGGGGCCATTACAGCCTTGTCGGCCGTTACTGGGTGTAACGTACCAAACGTTATGCCCCCATAATTACGGTCCGTTTCATGTATTTATTGGGAGTAACGGACCGAGTATTCCGGGTTGATGAGATGGGCCTAACGGACCGAGTATTCCGGGTTGATGAGATGGGCCTGTTAGTGTGGGCCTTCTTACCGGGTTGATGAGGTAAGCCGACTTACGTGGGTCCTTATCCAAGTCCATAACACGGGTCCATAACAGTTGCCCCCAGCCGGGCTATCCGAGATTTCGGGTTGCCTGGGTGTCTGAAACATGGGCGATGTAACTCGGCATGACTCGTTGGTTATAATTTGGTGTATCTGTCTCGTTATGTTTCAATTCTTCTTTGGGTTTCGGCAAATGCCTCTCTCCTACGCATGCCTGGCCACGCGTCGTTGTTCGCATGCCTTTGCGTGCTGCAGCTATTTCATGCAGTCTTGTTTATCGTGCGCATTTATAAGTGTCATCATTTTTGTGTGTCGAATCATTGCCTTTTGCGGCGATGGGGTGGCTGTGCCTTTAGCACTTCCATACTGCTTCATTCCCCACTCGTGATTTTGGCGGTTGTAACCCACGATGTATTTTGAATGACCCTATTATCCCTGTTCCTTGGTCTTCCTGTAGCCCCTTTTTATTCTGTAGTTTCTCTTTTTCTTCGTCATTTGTTCTATTATCATTTCTAAGCTCCTGTGGTTTCTGGTTTCGTTTCGCTGCAAACTTTCCGTTCATTTACGCTCTCATAATCAGGTATTTTGCAGCTCTTTACCTTGCTTTTACTTTTGTTTGCATTTTCCTTCTTCCATTCGTATGTGTGTAGTTTAACGTCCTCCTTTCTTGCTTCTCTGTTTTCTAAAACGTGATTGCCTTTTTCCTACTAAAAAGTATTGTCTCTTCTAATCTTAACTCTCTGTTCAAAAATGGGAAGGAAGAAACCTTCCTTCTCAGTTTTGCGGTGTGTCCAGGAGGATGACGTGAATTCCGATTTGTTGGAACGAATTCCTCCTGGTGCCCGTTACTGGCTTTGGGGGATTCCCAGGACCGCAGAGGAGGAACGGCAAGCCATGCTTCGTGGGCATCGTGGTTCAAGACCTCGTAAAGGTGGTCGAAAAGGCCGTGTACCTCCCAAACCCCGAGTTCCATCATCTACCCGGGCTCCATCATCTAGTCCTCCCCTTCCTTCATCTGAGAGTCCCAGTTTTTCGGGTTCTAATTTTGGGAATTTTCGCCGTTCTCTTCCCGTTTCCCAAGATGTCCCTTGCTTTTCATGTGTCTATCTGAGTTCTCAACTCGTCCAGCAAGGATGTGATTCTTTGGCGGAATCTACCCTTGATAGTTGTCGCCATGGGAGCATTCCAGTTTCTACTCCTCCATCTGGCCGAGTTAATGAGCCAATTATGATTTCTGACTTGTCGTCGTCATCATCTAGTGATTCATCTGATAGCACTTTAAATTCAGGTATATCCATCCTCATCTGATCCTTTTTTTTTCATTTCTAGGTATTAATGGCATGTTTCCCTGAAGAAGATGTAGATGAGTCGGGTTCAACCGAGTCATGTTTCGAGTCTCCCCCTTCTTCTCTAGTTACTCAGTTCCCTTGGGTAACATATGAGGTTTTAAACACGACGTCGGGAATGAGTTCCGATGACGTGGCCAGTCTTCCTGTTGGGCAACTGGAAAATTATGACATCTGCCCTCCCTCCGAAGATGAACCAGTTTGTTCTGGAGGGGCAGAAGATAAGCCCTGCTCCTTCTTCTTTTACCGAGATGTGATAACTCAACTCGGTGTTCGATTTCCTCTGACAGAGTTTCAGATGGAAATTCTTAACCATTTGCGTATATCTCCCACCCAACTCCATCCCAATGGCTGGGGTTTTGTAAAAGCTTTCGAACGATTTTGTGCATACCTGACGCTCGTACCGTCAGTTTGTGTCTTTTTCTATTTTTTTCAAGTCGTCTCCTGTCGCACCGGTCGCGAACCCCCTGAACGGAAGGGATAGGTTACTGTTCGTGGAGTCCCAGGTCGTAGGCTGTTCCGAGTTTACACTGGTTCCTTTAAAAATTTTAAGGATCAGTTTTTCAAAGTCTCCTCTCATCCTGGAAAGGAGGTGTGGTTTCTTAACAATTGTGGGACTAAGGATGTAGAGGGGAAATTTCCTCTATGTTGGTCATCTGACCATTTCCGGTTTCCCCCGCAAGCTACCGTTTTAATGAATCCGAGTTGAGTCCTTCGGATATCAACACGACAATCGCTATTGGGAATTATCTACAAACCCGACAGCCTGCCAGTGTTGCCTCGTTGATTTACAAATCTCAAGAGGAGCTTGACATGGAATTGAGTATGTTCATCTTTGCATTTTTAATTGCCTCATGATGTTTTTGTGGCCGTGTCTAATGTTTGTTCAATAGTTCCCGATATGGTAGGTCAAGCTCAGGAGGATCAACCCAGCAAAAAGAATGACCAACCTAGTTGGTTATCTGTCTTGAGCCGAGGTGCTCCTACCAAAACCGCAGATCCGCCAAGCAAAAAGCGGAAAGCCGTAGATGAGCAGCCTAAGAAGCCTGTTGCTGAAAAAACTAAGGCTGTGGAGAAACCAAAGGGAAAACCAGACAAGTTTACCTCGGCTGCTCCAGTGGTGACCCCGGCCGTTATCATGCCCCCTTCTTCCGCTGGGATTTCCAAACATGTGTTGTGGAAATCAGGCCTTACCAACCCCCTCCGGGAAGCCGTGTGCCCGCCGGAGATATTTTTCAACTCTTCTCCCTTTACAGTTGCGCAGATTAAAGAATTGGAAGACATGGAGATTGGCTGTATGAAGATGTCGGCTATGGTCCGACCTCTGCTGTCGCTGAAGAGTAATTATCTTCGGACCTGTAACGACTTAGCTGCCTGTCAGGGAGAAAAGTCGAAGGTGCTGGCCGAGTTAAAAACGACCAAGGAGGCGCTGGAGAAGGAAAAGGCGGGAGGAGAGAAGCTTGCTGAAGATCTTTCTTCTACTAGGGAGGCCTTGGCTAAAGTTCAGAAGGAATATAAAGACCTGAAATCTGTGCACGACTTCAATCATAAGTCTTTGACAGCTTTCAAACAGAATTTTGAAAATCTGGAAGCGAAGCTGGAGGAATCCGAAACTACTGCCCAAGCTTATCGGAGTGAACTCAAAAAGGCCATAACGGGTTCGTTTGAGAACGCTCTCAGCCAATTGCGAGTTGTGAATCCCGGGCTTCAGTTTACCACTCGTGGCATCCATTCTCAAGCTTATGTGAGTAATGGTGTTATCATTGGATGCCCTCCAGAATCTCCGCCCTGTGACTCGGCCAACCCTAGTGAGGATAGACCAGTGGAGGAGAAGTGCAAAGAGGTCAACATGCGTCCTCCCCCTTCTTCCTAGTTTACTTTTTGCAAATTTGGTTTATGGCTTTTTAAAGCCTTTCTGTAAGGAATATTTGCCGGTGTATACCTGGCTTTATATATATGTTTTGGCTTTTGATTTACATCAGCTAGTTTGGTTTATACAACCTGGCCAAGGTTGGAGCATATTTGAACGGATTCCGATTTTGTCATTTACTTATGACGCATATTTTTTTGGTTTCGCTATGCAAACTAAACCGGCATATAGATCATTCCGTCATTTAAGACGTGTCTGTGTAAACTTTTTCAAGGCAGAGGCAATCATAACACCTACCTATGCCTTTTTGAAAACAAAAGGTAATAGGTAATTTTGACCTGATCAGGGTCGTTGTTGGCAGATTGCACCTCATACCTTGGTTTGTATTCGATACTAATAACAAATAAGAGTAGATCTTAAATAAGAAATAAATCCTCATTTATTTATTTGTTCGAGTAATTCATGAAAAATGCAGCTTGGGAAGTCTTTGTAGATGGATCTTCTAACAAAAAGGGCAGCGGCGCCGGCGTCATACTCGAAAGCCCAGACGGGGTAACCATAGAACACTCTTTGAATCTAAGTTTTCCAACATCAAATAACCAAGCCGAGTATGAAGCTCTACTGGCCGGGTTGCTACAGGTCAAGGATCACGGAGCCAACCATGTGATAGTTTTCACTGATTCCCAGTTAGTTGCATCTCAGATAGAGGGCAAATACCAAGCCAAAGGACCCTTAATGATTAAATACTTGCAGAGGGTAAAAGAGTTAATGGCCAACTTCGACACGGCCCAAATCAAGCATATACCTCAGGAAGAAAATGGCCGAGCTGATATATTATCAAAATTGGCCAGTACAAAGAATCCGGGAAACCACAGGACGGTAATACAGCAAAGTTTGCCCAATCCAAGTTGCGTTATGATGATCACCGCTACAACAGATTGGCGGCACCCTATTATCGAATATCTCGAAAAAGGCACGAAGCCAGAAGATGCTCTGGAATCTCGGAAACTCATCCGGGATGCAACGCAGTACACAATGGTGGATGATCAGCTTTTTCGGAAAGGGTTGCATACCCCAATGTTAAAGTGTCTTGGCTATCAAGATGTTGATTACGTATTGTCAGAAATCCATGAAGGTATCAATGGGCATCATATGGGTGACAAAGCACTAGCTCGAAAAGCACTGCGAGCTGGCTACTACTGGCCAACTATGGAGACGGATTCAAAAGAGCATGTAAAAAAATGCGATAGCTGCCAAAAGCACGCCAAGCATATCCTCTCCCCACCAGAGGAAATGAGGTATATATCCTCTCCTTGGCCATTCTTTAAATGGGGAATGGACCTCTTAGGACCCTTCAAAGCAGCTGAGGGGAAACTAAGATGGTTAATTGTGGCAGTAGATTATTTCACAAAATGGATAGAAGCAGAACCGGTGGCCACTATCACCTCAGCTAGAATCCGAAAATTCTTTGAGAAAAGCATAATTTCCAGGTTCGGAATACCAGCTGAATTGGTCACAGACAATGGAACGCAGTTTGTAGACAAAAACTTCCAACAGTTGATGCAGGACTTTCATGTCAAACACCGATTCGCTTCTGTCGAGCATCCACAGTCGAATGGACAGGCTGAAGCAGCAAACAAGATAATCGTTGAAGGCCTCAGGAAACGAATGACAGACGCTCAAGGAAGCTGGGTTCAACAGCTACACTTTGTTTTGTGGGGGTATAGAATGAGCACCCAGACATCAACAAGGGAAACTCCTTTCAGATTGACATACGGTTGTGAGGCTATGATTCCGGTTGAAGTCGGAGAGACCTCCTGGAGACGGATGAATGGTATAACGCAAGGCGAGTAACAAAACAACAGAATGCTCACTACCGAGTTAGACCTCATCGAGGAAACTCGAGTTCTAGCACATTGTCGAGATATCATGGCCAAACAACAGATGGCGGCCAGGCATGATAAGAAGGTGCGGCCAAGAAGCTTCGAGATCAATGATTTAGTCCTCAGAAGAGCATACATTGGTAACCGCAATGCAAGAGAAGGCAAATTAGCGGCTAACTGGGATGACCCTTACCGGGTTAAAAACAAACTCGGAAGAGGTGCATATGTCCTCGAAACAATTGAGGGCAAACCAATTAAAAGAACATGGAACGCGGACAAGCTGAAGACATATTATAGTTGAATAGCCCTCATCTAT